>CM024243.1:27752359-27809974 GCA_013421045.1 Propylea japonica | reverse complement strand
GCGTGTGAATACGACGTTGATATCACAAACCAGCACATCTGGCACGTCGCATCAAATCGACACTTTTGGACTCACGATGGTCTAGCATTCACACGCACAAGATTGGAGTTGAGGAATGGAGCGAACGCTCCACAACTGCCAGGAAAACTGTCCGTGTAAACTGTCCTAATGTCTAACTTTACAATTAGATTCAAGACAGCTATGCGTATATTTGTTCGTGATTTCGTAGGTGGGTTTGAAAAAAATTAAAATTGTTGCAGTACTGCTGTCTGGATCTTAATACTCATAACCTTCGAACGAAACCTAAAGTTTTCAGGTTAGGTCTGGAAACTGAATATCTCGTTAAAGTTTGCTAGCAATCCATATCGGAATTGTTGTCACTGGAATATTTCATCTGTATTCTGCCATATATTCAAAACTGCTGATGCTGATTTTAAATTCGGTACATTCGAATTGAGAATGCACGCTTTCGCGCTCTTGTTTATATTGATCAATCGATAAATTAAATTTTAATACCCTGAAAGCTTTTGGTTTTCTCATTACTGAGATTTTTTTGAAAAATAAGAAAAATTCGGGGTATCTTTAAGATTCGAAGAGGAATTTATCAATGAAAAGAATGAAAACAATGACTACTTCAATATAACCAAGCATGTAAAAGCCGTTGACTTCACGTCAGGACTCTTTTCAAGTTTCATTCTGCCTACAGTACAATATTTTTGAAACTTTTCAGAATTTGATATATTTCATTCTTAGCTCTTGAATGACAAAAAAGAAAGAAAACTAAAAGGTAATTCAAACATATTCAAAATTAGCTGAAAAGTATTCATTAACACTGTAAAAAACATTTTTCTATAAGTAAAGCTTTTACAAATTTCTTAAACCTTATGATATTAAGTGACTAAATATTACGGGGGAGATGATTAAAAATTTTAATACTCTGATACCATATAATTTATTTTTTTAATCTGGACCATGATTTCTGAAGTGACAGATAGTCAGATCGCTTGTTTAGAAGAAGTATAATGTTCGTACCAAAAATCAGAAAAATATTCGGAGTGGTTTTTTATGGCCACTAGAAGAAATCAACCAAATTGATTGACAGCCTGGATACCTGTAATGAAACTCCTTAGACTCATAGAATATAGTATATTCGGAACCTCCTATCGGAGCTTTATCCATCCTAAACCTTTTCCGTTTCCCAATGAAGGAATAAGGGTTCGACAGTGTCACTATTCACTATAGTATCAGGTAAATTACACTTTTTTCCAAAACCAGCCCATAAGGCAAGTATCGCGTAAAACAATGATAATATATTTCATACATGAAACAAAAATATGGGATTCATGAAGATCACGAAGAGCTATAGTTTCTCATTTGTTCTCTTAAAAAAGATCTTAATGTTTTATGTGAATTTTCTAAAGATCAAATACCTTGATGATGGTACGAGAATGCTTTCATATGTGATATTCTTGAAAAATTACAACCTTCCGACATTGTGTTGAAATAAACTCTGTTCCTTAATCAGAAGCTATCTCAGAGTAAACACCATATCTTTAAATGAAGTTATCTACGGAAGCTCTTGCTACTGTCACTGTATCTTTGGATTTCAAAGGATATGCTTCGACAAATTTCGTTAGATCGCATTGTAAATGAAATTATCGTCATTTTTCTCGAAAGGACCGACAATGTATAAGTAAACTTTTTTGAAGGCTGAATGTGCAGTTGGTGTTATTACCATTGGTTCTTTGATGGGTTTACTAAAGTTTAGTTTTGACAGTAAGCACATTTTTGTACATTAGAGACACAATCATTTGATAATAATTATTATCCCGAATGTCCTACTGTTGGTATTATATGAAAATCATTTAGAATGAGTTTTTCGTATCTGGATTAAACATACTCCTGTAATTATGCAAACTCGTTGACCAGTCCATTTAATATTAGCAATATTTCACTATTTTATATTAATTCTCTTATATAACTGTTCCAAATCTCTCAATAATTCGTCCCGCGAGATCATCGATGGAAACAAATTGCTTTTGTATTTGATTCGAAACATGAACATTTAGTTTTCGACAATATTTTCTCGATATTTCCGAAACTTCCTACGTCATCACTTCTTTTTAAAAGAATTAATTCATTCAAAATGTAGAATACTGCTGCTTGGACAACCAGAAAGATGATTACTAATTCACATACCTCTCGAGTGGAAATTTTTTCATCGACTTTACCATTCGTTTGGCCACCACTATTACCAGCCTGTGCCATTAAGATCTCTTTTTTTGACGGCTTGATTGGCTTGGCCCCATTTTCAATTTCTTTTCCTACTTTGCATTAAATATTTTATTTCCAAGGTTTCACCAACCAGGATCACCATGTAACTGTGTCGTTAATTAGGTTTCAATAAGGATACTTCACTATAAACTATACAGGGTCTTTCACGAGGAACCTCACCCATATTAATACGGGAAACTACTGAACGTATTTTCATGAAATTCAGCACTTAGAGGTATTTCACGATGCTGATGAAATCTAAAAATATTTTCAAGGCATGAGCACCTCCGGTTTTTCCGGAAATGACGTCAACTTCCGTTTTTCAGATTAGAACACCATTTTTTTATTGCAGAAATAGATTCCCTAGAAAATTTCAAGTTATTTTGATGTAACATTTTTCAGTTTTGGTTGGAAAATTCTCTCTGAGCGGGAAAATTCGAAAAAAAATCGAAAATAGAGCTCCGCTGAAACAAGAATAACTTCGAGGTTTTTGGAAGGAAAATTTTCATTTTTGGGATTTTTCAAGATGTGAGATTGGTGTATCCACTCTGAAAATCGAAATCGCGATTCATGATACAGGGGTGAAAAAATCGCTCTCAAAGTTAGGGATGACAAAATCGTGAAAAATCAATTTTTTCAAATTAGAACCCCATTTTTTTATGGCAGATTTTGAATCCACGTTAAAAATAGTGGAAGTGTATGCATCACACCCTTGCCCTAAAGTGGATATTTTCTGAGTTATTCACAAAAAAACTGTTTTTCGTCTTGAATTTTCAGCTATTTCTTTTTCCTTCACGACAAAAAGATGAAACTTTCAGGAACTGTTACTTAAACCATGTTTTAGATTTTACTACCCTACTATGCAAGAGAAAAAAGTTACAGGTTGTTCCTAAATAGATGGCGAATTTTGATTCGAATTTGTATCGGAAACCTCTTTATTTCAACTAATCGGCCATCGGTTTTCTCTCCATTGATAAATAAATAATTCCTCATGAACCATATGCAAAAACTTACCATGTTTTACATTCTTTATTCTTTATCATTTATTACATCTGCCAAATTCCTCTTTATTCAGTAGCATTTTGTGTTTACTATTAATTTGGTGATAATTCGTATTAAGTTATAAAATCGATCACTATGCCTAATTTTACCAATGAAGATTATTTAAATCTCATTCTACTTCATGGAGAATATAATAAAGTTGTAGATAGAACGATTCGACTGTTCATTGAGACGTTTCCTGACGGACCCAGACCAACGAGAGATACCATTAACAGAACCATGACAAACTTGAGAAATGTCGGATCTTTCGTTAAGAAAACTATACACAGAGAAAAAAGTGTAGTAGAAGATGAGAACAACGAAATTACAGTTCTTGCATATTTTCGTGTGAATCCTCAAAATTCTCTCAAAGATGCCGAGACAACCACCACTTCAGACAATGGAACTTCCAAGAGACCTGGAGTTTCAATGTTTTTTGCGCCATCAAAAATAATGCAATTCTCGATGTTTACATTTATGATGGGACTTTAACTGGTAAGATAGAACACTACACATGTTTGCATTATTTAAAGAATGTTCTCCCTTAGGAGATAGATATTCTGACATATTGACTCAAATAATTGAGCCGCTAGTACAGAACCATAATGACTTATGGTATCAACAGATGGCGCGCCTCCACACAATTCACTCAATGTGTCAAATATCCTCTACAGGCTATTTGAAGATCGATGGTTGGCGAACAATGGTCCACATCTTTGGCCACCACTTTCTCCCGATTTAACTCCTTTAGACTATTATGTTTGGGGTAGGATAAAAAATATTGTCTACTCAACTCCCCTGACTGTTAAGAGGGCTGCATAGAACGAGTCAGAAATGCGTTCAGGTTTGTTAAGATTTTTAGATTCATAGTTTTGAAACTCAATTTGGTTTTTAAACACTTTTGCAGATCTCTTCCTCCCGATGAAATAAGATGAGCAACGCACGAAGCATTCCTGAGACGTATAAATAAATGTCTAGAAATTAACGGTCAAAACTTTGAGCATCTTCTCTAGTTATAACTGCGAGAGTTTGCCATGGTTCTCCTAATAGTAACTTGAAGTCGGTTTCAAGAAGGGGTGAAAAATCTACAGCATGGTTCAAATAACAGTTCCTGAAAATTTCATCTTTTTGGCGTGAAGGAAAAAGAAATAGCTGAAAATTCAAGACGAAAAACAGTTTTTTGTGAATAACTCAGAAAACATCCATTTTAGGGCAAGGGTGTGATGCATTCACCCACATTATTTTTTAACGTAGATAAAAAATGGGGTTCTAATTTGAAAAAATTGATTTTTCACGATTTTGTCATCCCTAACTTTGAGAGCGATTTTTTCACCCCCTGTATCATGAATCGCGATTTCGATTTTCAAAGTGGATACACCAATCTCACATCTTGAAAAATCCCAAAAATGAAAATTTTCCATCCAAAAACCTCGAAGTTATTCTTGTTTCAGCGGAGCTCTATTTTCGATTTTTTTTTCGAATTTTCCCGCTCAGAGAGAATTTTTCAACCAAAACTGAAAAATGTTACATCAAAATAACTTGAAATTTTCTAAGGAATCTATTTCTGCAATAAAAAAATGGTGTTCTAATCTGAAAAACGGAAGTTGACGTCATTTCCGGAAAAACCGGAGGTGCTCATGCCTTGAAAATATTTTAGATTTCATCAGCATCGTGAAATACTTATAAGTGCTGAATTTCATGAAAATACGTTCAGTAGTTTCCCGTATAAATATGGGTGAGGTTCCTCGTGAAAGACCCTGTATATTAAGCTACTTATGTTGTTACTGACATCTTATAGCTAATATTAATTAGAGATTCATGGTCAGCAACTGGTTGACTTCTGTCTCACATATTACGATATGTATACATATTAAAACTCATTAAAATGTGTAAAGTGTTGTGTTCGCACTATTGCGGAATAAGATTAATCGTATACACTACCAAACACTACAATGACTATAGGGCTCTCTTCTGATTGAAGTATCGTTAGTACTGCCGTGGGACATTCAAAAGCAATAACATGCTCACGCTTTCTGGCATCTACATTTATAAATGCCCAAAGTTCTTGATCGAACACAAAATTTTTTTCGACAAGATCAGAAAAAGTAATGCCTATAGGACCAGACACCAATATTTTATGTATTCGCAACATAGTTTATGTTTGACTGAGAGGAATTGTACATATATGTGCACTGTGTAAACAGCTATTATTGGTGAATAAAGGTGTCCTATTCTATTTAATTCTATTCTAGAATATCACCTGAGGATGAGCTGTCCAAATTGGATTGTCGCGTGGTTTTAGTTGTAGTTTTGTGAATTTCAGCTGAATATATCTTGAGGTATAGATCCTATGTGTAAAAAAATAAAAAATTTTAAAATACTCATTTCTTTGTAAGTTCCTCCAATTTAGAGGGTTTCAAATCCTTACTTTGCAAACCGACAACATGTACTACGCTCATCTTGAATAATTGCTCATATTGTTCTTGAAATTCTGTTGAATATTTTCCATTCAGGAAAAACTGAGAGTCATTCTGGAACTGGGAGGATTTAATATACACTCGTCGTAATGAGGACAGACTTGATAGGTGGGTGAATAGGCAGGCCATTCTCGGCATCTCAGTTCAGCTTCGTTAGTCTTCGTAAAAACTGACAGTTTCTTATTGAAAAATTGGCTGACACTCCGGTCGATGGCAAGTAATTAATTATTTTTGGCATTATCGAACGAGAAGGGTGTATTTTCCGTCTGCTCTCTTTCTCTAATTCATGAGCCGCGAACGACTAATAAAACATCAAACTCTCCTTATTTCTGATTTTCGCGTAGGGCTGTTCTCGGTTCCTGCTCACTCCATCGATTTAATCGCTCGTGAATGCATAACTAGTGCGGCGTATTTGCAGCACCCTTTCGAAACTGTTTAATTGCTCCCACCTTCGTCTAGCTTCGATTAGACAGTTTTAATAATGAAGGCAGCAATTCCTTTCCTTTCGAGGGGTATTCCACGCAATATGCAATGATTTCTTGACGGTATCCCTCATAAATACTAACTTAGGTTGAAGAAAGAAGTTTTTAATGAACTTCTGTACTTGAGTTTTTATTTTTAGGTTCAAGTTCATCAATTTCTTTCAAATTCGTAGAGGGCGGGCAAGTAAACACATGAGAATAATCGACACACTAGAGAAGAAATTGAAAAATTCAGCCGTACGAGTTACCTTGAACTTTTCAAACAAAACTCTCCGAATGAAGAAGTTTTGAAGCTATGCTTAGGATATGAATGAAAACTTCAAACAATACTCAGAATATTCAGAACTGAATTATTTTGTCCAAAAAGCGAGGGAAAGCATGTTGTCCAATTGATTTGGTTCGAATTCATGAATTTGTTACCTAAATATCAAATTTCATATACTCACTAGTTGAACTTGAAATTTCATCCAGGCTATCATTGATTTCTCTAAATAATATGTGGTCCCGCGTATTAAAGATTAAATCAATAATTAAAATGAAAATATTAATAAGCTTTATTTTGAATAAAGTGAATACATGATTACATTATAATCCACATGAAATGAAATGGCATCAACAGGCATATCAGAAAATCAACCAAAATAAGAATCTACAAGGCCACAGTAAAAAGCATTACAACTTATAGACTGAAAGATGTACCACAAGCAAACACCTGAAGTGAAAGCTTACCGCAACAGAGATGGGATACTGGAGGAGAGCAACCTAACCTAACCTAACCTAACCTAACCTAACCTAACCTAATGTGGTGTAACAATCAGAAAAAGAGTGAGGAATGAAATTGTCAGACAGAGGATGGGAGTTTCAGTTAGTATACTTCATACAATAGACACAAAAGGTCAACGGTGGCAACCTAAACAGAGAAGGAGAACAGGAAGGCCGAGAAGAAGCTTGATGAATGTAGTCGAGAAAAGTATGGAGAGAAGAAATCTGATTGAGGGAAATTGAAACAATCGAAGAATGTGGATGCCGAAATGCGAGTAGCTAGCGTAGTCCGCTCCGTATACGCGACAACTCAATCTATACTGCTGTTATTTTTGCCATATACGAAATAAGTACTTACTGAGATTATGTTCCTATCCTCAGAGCTGATTTGTGCTTATACTGCTTAGGTTTTTTTATACCATTTCTATGATCCTTTCATTTCTACTCGTAATTGATTTGAATTTTTGCCATATTTTCTGTTCGTCAACATTGTGTAAATTGATAACTTACCATAATTTTCGAAACACTTGAGTAAAAAAAATATGGATTATCTGACCTGAAATAAGAGATATCCTGTATTGCTATTCTAGGTCACTAAAATATAATATAAAACGTATAATATCATAAATGGAAAGTAGAAGTGAGAAAAATTTAAATGTACAATTGATATTAGAAATCGAACAAAAAAATGGAAATCCATACGAAAATATCTTTGAAGTTAAAAATCTTCAAGTTTTAAAAACGCTATAATAAGATGAAGGATCAACACAGTTGTACTCGTTTTAAAAAGATAAAAATCATCATGGAAATCCCAGATTGTTATGCTTTCAGTTTGTTCACTGATGGATTCGTGAAGTCTTTCACGTGATTTAATTTGTGTGATCAATTTGAAAATTGAAAAGAATAGAACCTTTTTTTTCAGGAATTGAAAAATATAGGTACATTCAATCTTATTCTTATCTTATTTTTATATCCCTGATAATATATACTACAAAACAACTGTAGTGTAGTGAAACGCGTTTCAGTTACAAATGTGACAGCTCTTTGAGATTTTCTTACATTCAAAACAGAAGAGATTGGAACTCACCTACGAGATCGTAGCACCCCATTTGTGAAATTTCAACTGACCAATTTTCAATGCTATAATACCATTGAAAAGGTTAGAAAAAGGGCAAAAAGGTCAGCACTTCCCATTATTTGGTCAGCGCCAGAAGATTTTTCGTTAACGTTTCCAGATTTTGAAAGTCAATCCAGGATCATAGCACCTCCTTGGACGTATTTTAGAACTTTCAGCAATTATTGGGATTTGATATAATATTTTTATATCGAAATATGTCGTCCTTGTTAATAAGTATTTCAATAAATTGAGTGTGTTTAGTTCTCTACTTCTCGTTTACTTGAAAAATGACGTTTGTTTTGATTGAATAATATTTGGTGCTAACGAATATGAATAAATGTTCAAATCGAACAAATGAATGGATTGACTGAAGGTTTGTGAGCTCATTCTAAGAAAAAGTATATTATCATTCCGAGAAAAGGTCTGCGGAAATAATTCATCCCTCAGAGCGGGAATTTATTATTTGAAGCAACCCAAAAAAGCAGAATCACTTCATTTCCTACAGTACTTCCTAAAATATGCGCCTCAAATACATTTCAGCTCTTAAAACGCACGTTGTTATGAAATAGTCTTAATTATAAATTTTTTCAATAGTTTGCAGAATAACAAATATTCATATTAGCTGCCCAATTATCAGTTGTTTATCATTTATCTAATGAGGCCTTGTATACCTGAAGAAAACAGGTGCTAATATCCCGCTTCTGACCTTGAAAGTATAAAAAATATTATTTTTTCTGACCACTGATCCAATATTGGAAATAGCTGACCTTTTGTTGACCTCTAGCTCTAATGATAAAAGTAATGATAATAACCTCAATGGCTCCGGAAGATTAAGTTCTGGAGTGAGGGCTTTTTAAACTCGAGGTACCCGAGCTAAACCGGGTGGTAGGTATAAAATGCAACCCATACTGATGGTGCAATAAAGGAATAGGAATATTGAGTGGTCTCACTTTCTACAGAATGTGCAATGCAGGATCTTCAATCAGCGTTCATTCAAGCAGGTTTACCCAGAAGACGCTTGAAATGAATGAGTTGTATGACGGAAACGATAATGCGCATCTACTATAAAATAACAAACATGGGTCGGAAACCAACTGGACACAGACAACGGTTATTCAATGGATTCAAGCGATGTTTTCCACACCTAAAGGTAACCGAACAGAGGATAGCTTATCAGTATCGTGTGATCTCCAGAAACAAACTTATCCCTGGAGACAGGCTGCAGGAAATTGAAAATGAAGTTGTGAATAAAATGAACATCAAAGGAGAAATATAGAAGAACACACAACTCATGAAAAGAGAGATCAAAACAATGAAACAACACAAGAAGAGAGAACAACCGAACTCCAATCAAGATGTTCTCACTGATAAAGATAAACAGAATTGACACACACAATCTCAGGTTAATACTTCTGTACCAACTGCCAATGAAATTTCGAACGAAGATCGACAAGCCCTAGTGAAACGTGTTCAATCAGCAAGGTGCAGATTATTAAGCGAATACAACGGCACTGACCCTCTCTCCAGACCAACACTACCCAGGATCAGATCATCCAAAAAGCTAGCAGTCATTTTCCTGATAATGAACAAAGAAATCATATCAATCAAGATCATATCAGTATCTCTCAATGGCAACAAAACTAAAAAACAATCCATCTCATCCTCTAGTGTGCCGCAACAACTGAAGTGAAAGCGCGGGGTATGAAAACCAAACCAAGCCAGCACACGATTCAAGCCAGTCCACAACTTCGCCTACCTCACAGGCAATGAAGGCTGGAGGCTGGAGTTCAACGCTGTCAGCAGGACATAGGAAGATTGATACAATACAAAAATGACATCGGAACAATCAAACTGAAATCGTTTGTGGGATCGATAATCTAACTCAATCACAGGCTCTCCAGCTATGAAGCAAAAAACTTAACAATGAAGCAGTACACCGACACACTAAAACAAAAACTCAGTTTCTACTCCAAGAATTTGAGAAATTATAAAAAAATCGGCAGGAGGAAGCATTATAACATCTCCTTTGAAAACTCGGAAAAAATTTTCTACAGATATCTGGATCGAAAACAACTAAACTACCCAAACGCCTATCCGAATAAGGATGACATGGAACAGTTTTGAACCGAACAACTGTCAACACCTACCACTCACAACAAAAGTGCAGAATAGATAAAAATTGAGTAGTATCAAACCAACACCGAACAAATGCCCCTATCAGTGTTCACAGAACAAGATCTTTCGGACGTTCTCAAAGAAATGCACAAGTGAAAATCACCAGGACCAGACAGGCTCCACAGTTTTTGAAGAGATTCAACATCGGAGTTCATAAAGAAAATGGCGACTGAACAGATAAACTACTCAAGAAAATACTTCATAGACAACTCGAATACATAGGACTTTCATAAGATACTGAGTGAAGCAGATGATTTAACACCTCAACTGCAAAGCGAGCACCCTGATGAAACCACCACACAAACGGTAAGTAATGAAATTCAAAGATGGAGAGAAAGGCCCCCACATGGAAGGCACTTGAACGAGGTCACCCAAGAATATGTCGACATTCCTGCGTCGAACAAATGGCTGACTTCTAGAAAATTGTTCCCTAAACAGAAGGTTTCCTCCTGGCCATTCAAGATCAAGTAGTGCAAACTAGAAACAATTAGAAATATATCATAAAGGGTAATAATTATAATAAGTCCCTCAGGGGAGAGTTCTAGAGTACAGGCTTAGCAAACTAGAAGTACCTGAGCTAAATTTAGCAGTAGGTATAAAGTGCAACTAATAATGATGGTGCATTTAAGGAATAGGAATATTGAGTCGCTGCTTGAAAATCGTCAGGGCATGTCCGGAGCTAGCGCTGGACATGACAGCATGCAGGACGTCATTGGCAGGGTGCTGAGGAGGTGGGTCCCTGTCATACAACACACAACAGCTCAACAGAAAGAACCAGGAGACAAACAACAGCAAAGTCACTTCCTAAAGAAAGTGCTACGCAGGATCTTCAACGAGCGCACACTCAAGCAGAGTTACCCTGAAGCCGCGTGAAATGAACAAATTGTATGAATGAAACGATCATGCGCATCTATTATAAAACAACAAACATGTTTCAAAAACTAACTGGATACAGACAACGGTTATTCAATAGTCTCAAACGATGTTTTCCACACCTACAAGTAACTGAACAGAGGATAACTGATCAGTATCGCGTAATCCTCAGAAACAAACTCATCTCATAAGACAGGGTGCAGAAAATTGAAACGAAATCGTGAATGAAATGAACATAGAAGAAAACCGAATTAGAGAAGAACACACAACTTATGAAAACGAAACAACACAAGAAGGATGTAAAGCCAAACTCTGATAAACGCTCCATTAAGTTGTTCCCACGGATGTTGAGATACAGACTGGACACACTATCTCAGATTAATTTTTCGGAAGAAACTGCCCATCAAGTTTCAAACGAAGAACGACTAGCACTAGCGAAACGTCTGCAATCAACAATATGCAGATTATTCAACGAATACAACGACACCGATCCACTCTCCAGACCAACATTTGCCAGAATCAGATCGCCCAAAAAACTTGCGGTCATTCTCAAGATAATGAACACTGATGTAATACCAAACTTCCTCTCAATGGCAACACAACTGGAAACAATCCGTCATCCGTCATTGTGCCGCAACAACTGTAGTGGAAGTGCTGTGCATGAAGACCAAACCAAGACAGCACACAATTCAACTCTGTCCACAACCTCGACCTCCTCACTGGCAAAGTAGGCTGGAGGGTAAAGATCAACGCTGTCGGCAGGACATAGGAAAACTGACACAATATGAAAATGGCATCAAAAAAATCAACCTGAAATCGTAGGTGGAATCCATAATTTATCGAAATCGCAAGCAATGCAGATATGAAGAATAAAACACATTAGTAAGGCAGTGCATGGACACACTGAAACAAAAACTCAGTGTCTACTCCAAACGATTGAAAAGATATAAGAAGAGCAACAGGAGGAAGCAAGATAACATCTCCTTTGAAAACTCGGAGAAAATGTTCTACAGATATCTGTATGGAAAACAACAAATTTCCGCGAACATCTATCCGAATGAGGATGATATAGAAAAATGTTGGAATGAACAACTGTCAACATCTACCACTTACAACAAAAATGTCAGATGGATAATAAATGAAAAGAAAACTCAAACCAACACCTAACACATGCCACCTACACTCATCACACAACAAAAGCTTTCAGACATTCTCAACTGTCAATTAATTAAGGCAGTGAATAAAATTTTTAGCTGTCCAGAGAGAATGCCCCTATTTTCTGCCGAAAAATCACCAGAGTACAGACGATACAACATTTTATAGGCCAGTGTTTTGCCTGCCAACTATGTAAAAGTTCATAACATCTTGCATAACCTGTCGAAAATACTCCCATTGCGAACGAAATAATATAATTGCATCGGAACAGAAAAAATGCTCTAGGGGTGCAAAGGGATCCAACGAACAACTGATAATCAACTCTATAATCTGCACCAATCCCATAAGAAGAGGAGGAATTTGTTCACGGCTTATCTTGACTACAAGAAAGCTCTCAACTCCATGCTGTATGAATTGCTTTAGAGATTTATAAAGTATATCCGAGAATAGTGGGCTTTTTCAAAACAGTTATGTCAACTTGGGGAACTGACATCGAAATCAGCGGAACAGGCATAAAAACAGGCACTGTGTTCATTGAGAAGAGAATTTTTTAAGGAGACTCTTAGATTTAATTGTGGTTCTGCATGGCAATGAACCCGTTATCAAGTATTTTAAAATCCTGCGGAAAGGGATTCAACCTGAAAAGCAACACACGCAACATGTTGATTAAACATATTTTATACTTCGATGACTTGAAACTTTTTGCAGCAAACAGATACTACGACTTGTGGAGAAGTTTTCCATCGACGTCAGCATGAACCTCGTGGTGGACAAATGTCGTTCCCTAACTATATCAAGAGGAAAAATCCAACAGACACCTCTCACCTTATCTAACGGAGAAGAAATTAAGGCAATGCTGGCACGTGATCTATAAAATACCTGGGTATAAACAATGTCTAAGAATAGACCAACGCGTGATGAAGGACGAACTAACAGCAGTGTTCAGCAGAATAATGAGTAGCGTTCTGAAAACGAAACTGTACAGCTGAAATCGTTCGAAAGCTGTTAACACCTACGCTCGCTCAGTTCTCAACTACTCTTTCGGAATAGTGAAGTGGAATAATACAGATCTTGATCATCTCCAACGACAATGGAGAACACAGTGCACAAAGGACAACAAGCATTATCCCGAGTGAAGCAGATTATTCAATACATCTACTGCTAAGCAAGCACCCTCTTGAAAACAACACACAGACAGATAGTGAAAAAATTCAAATATGGAGAGAAAAGTCCCTACAAGAATATGAGTACCAAATTTCATGAAAATATTTTATGTATTCAGTAAGTTATGACCACACAAAGTAGAAAACCATCTATTTTCCTTAATCAAAATGCATAAATCTGAAATGCGAAGTTAAAAAGATAGGAGACAAAGAACATGCGCGAAAATGATTGAATTGAACTTGTAAGACCCATAAAATTTAGTTTGTTTGCAACCACCTGAAGGTGCTTTAGTTATCCTCTACTTTTTACTCTTCACAATAAAAAACCCTATATAATCAATAGCAAGGTATTCTAACATACATCTTCTTGTCAATCACTTTAAACAGCCGATCTGGGGACAATGATTGCGAGCTCAATAGCTTTTGATAACTACTATTTCCTTTCTGAAAATTCTAGACGCGATTCGATTATGTAAGAGTTTTCTCGGCTTGAATCTGAAGCTCAGATTTATTTTTCTAGGGCGATATCTGCATCTCCGATCTGTTGGTTTGTGGAAACTACCGAGGTATCGATTCCTTCCTCAATTAATTGACTAGAGCCTCATCAAGCCACCCTGAAACGAACATTTCGGAATTGTGTTTGAAATTTCTCAGGCCTCAGATTTACTGATATTTCTTGCTATTGAATCAGGAGAAACTCTCTAAAATATTGTATACCTCTTTTTTTTAAATTGCTGATTACATCTTCGGCTTAAGTGTGGAATTTCAACATGAATATATTGACGTGAGATTCTTGTGATGGAACACTCATTGAAGTGTTTTGGGTTATTTCCATTATGCTAGCTTCTTGAAAACAACATTTCGGATATCATTCAACAGGGGTCGTAAGGAAAACACTGTAAACTTGCAACTTTCAGAAAAAAAATTCGTCACTCTTTGGCAACGAAAAGTTTAAGTATTTTCCTGACAACAGCCATGCATGCTGACCAGTTTTTCAAGTATTCTAAATCATTATGATTCAAAAACGTATTCACTGATTACACCGATTAACTAATTAATCCCCATAGACATTTTTAACCGTTCGTCTACATTGAAAATACAAAGTGGTCACAGTCGAACAGGTGGACAGAATTACTTTCGACCTTGGATTGTTCGACAGAGCCTTGAGAATGTACTTTCAGCTCAAAATTTGGAATTTATAGATATTAAGTTGATCTTTAGCACGCTAAAACATGGAATATATTATAAATGTAGAAAAGGGCTTCGTAATTCGTTGAATCATAACAATGTAAAATTGTGCAGTATTATTCATTCTTCAACTCATAGTGTTGGTACCTAATTCATATCATACCTTCTTCACCATTCAACATGTAGAAGACAATATATTTTCATATGAGATAATGAAAATTTTGTCTTGGACTATACACCTAATCAATGATGAAAACAATTCATATTTTCGGGAATCTGACTACTCCCGAAAATCGACATGATGAGATATATTTCAGCATCCTAATTATCTTCATTCTGAAGATCCCAACGAACTTCAGGCAGATTCAGAGAAGTTTAAAGAGTGTCGAGAATGTCGCGGACTGCAGAGTGGTAATTCGCATTCAAGAACCCATATCACGTAGGAATCTTCATTTGCGGCCTTGACAAGAGCCATGCAGATGTCAGCAGGGAATTCAGTTTTCGTACTGCAGAAGTCATATACCATTGAATGAATTGAATTTTATTATAACCGAATTCATTACTATGACCTGTAAAATTTGGAAATTTTTTATAATTTTTGGATCTTTTTATACTACCTCAAACTGTTCAAAGTAAGTTTCATTATTAGATTTTTTTTCTGATTCAAGAAAAAAATGCGCCATGATGAGAACCTACACTTGAACGCTGATTAATTTTTCCATAAATTATGAAACTCTGTTGACATCAGGAACTTCCGCGAGGTTGTTTTCCTTATTTCATTATACCTTACTTCATCCAAAATGTTAGGGTTCACTCGGGCAAAGTAACTTATAATGAACTAAAAAAAAATTTATGTATGGATCATAGTGACCGGTGTACAGGGTGTTACATAATAGTATATCACAACTTAATAGGATGAATCTACGTATAACTTCAAGAAAAAAGGCCATATAAACATGGGTCTGCAAAAGCTTCATTACGGAGCTACAGGGTATTGAAATTTCTAAAAAAAAATGTTTTTTTTTCATCATAACTCCTACAGCTTTTGAGATATTCAGTACAAATTTGAATGCAAGCTATTTTCAACAGTCTCTATCATTGCACGTCCTGAATATCAACTGGCATATATAGAGTGTTTTTTTTCGGGAGCCGTGTCTTTTTTACTCTCTCAAACTTTTTCGTGGTACGCCACTGATTAGCGTATAATCAATTTTTGATATATTCGTTCAATTCAAACACTTTTTTGATTTCTGTTATTTTATTGTATCTCTAACACTCTTCGAGTAAAAAAACATTGAACGATTGTATGTTGATATCAATAAGCTTACGTTGTCTTAGATCGTCTAGATGACGAGCTGTCAAAACGAAAGCAAATTTTGGGCATACCTATGGAGTATTTCTATTATTTTTTTATTTAGCGAATAACGTACAATCGTTCAAAGATTTTCCACTTGTGAAAGGCCAGAAATACGAGAAAATTTTCTTAGTTGAACGAAGATATCAAAAATTTTACGCTGATCAGTGGCGCACTGCATAATAGTTTGACAGGGAAAAAGGAGACATGTTCCGGAAAAAAACATCCTGTAGATTCTAATTGAGATTCGGAATGTGCAATGATGAAGACTGTTGAAAATGGGAGAAATATTTATTGTTATAAAATATGATTTTCATGAATTTAATGATTGAGAAATAGTTTGCTACAAAGTCTCTTTCATTTTAAGAAACACAACACAATCATATCTATGTCTCTAAATCAAGGCATACTGTCAAAATACAGAAAAAAGTAAATGAAATATAATCAACAGAAAACACGCTGCAGGTCACCGACAGTAAGAAATAGAAAAAAATTGGTATTCAGAAGAAACATTCAGAATTAGATCATCTTTCGAATGACATAATAGAAAATATGTTCCTTGGGAAAAAAATTGATAGCGCAGCGAAGCCTTTTCTCTTCGACTTTAACGCACATCCCAAATCAACATTGACTTGTACGAAATACCGCCGACAGTTTAAAAAAATATTCTGTCCTTTTCCAGAAAAACTAGCTTACTAAGATGAGTGAATGACCATGTACACGATTTCGATTATACACTTGAGGCCTTGAAGAATATCGAATGGATTTCCACAGAAATTATAAACTTTTATCATTTTGGCAAAACATCTAGTCACATATCTGAATATTTTTATATTCTTCAATGCGTATGAAAAATTACTGAGTTGTTTCTGGATTCACTCAAATAAATAAGAATAATGTTGACATGTTGATGAATCCAGTTTGTTATTGTAATTACATTTATTGTCCCTACTGGAAATAAGGATTTTTACCAATGCACTGACATCACATCAGTGCATGTAACCTTCTAGCTCCTAATTAACTAATCATACACATCAACAAATTTTTATATCATTTGATTGAATTGAAGGGAAGTTTCTATTTTTCCACTGTAGGGTGCTATACCATACACAAATGTTTGAGGTTGCCAGATTCTTGTTTTCAAGCGACAAAGTGACATGAAGGTCTTCCGGTAATTTGTTTTGGTATGATCAGGGTGTTCTGCTTTAAGGAAGGTACCGATGCTCAAAATCAACAAAATTTCGTTCGGATCTTTCGGTAACAGAGAACACTTGGTTTGTCAAGTCCATGAAGAGAATTTATGAGAAATGAGTTAATTGATTTTTAAATAACTTAATGTTTTTACATACTATAATATGAAGTAGCATAATGTGATTATTCGTTTAAAATATCACAATGGAAACTGTTTCATTCTATGTAACTTTTTGTTATAACCTGAAGGAATTGATTTGAATTAAAGAACTATTGTTAGCGACTTGTGCCAATTAGCGTAGAAATGGTGTGATTTCTCACACCCTCTAGCGATCGGATATCACACCCCTGCTAAGAGAAACATTCACTCTTCACGGATAGCAAATTTCAGGGTGATTGAGCTTTGAGGAGTTCGGTGTTCTTCTCCTGCGTCCTGGGTTGTTCGTCTCTCATGGCTTGGTCCTAGATTTCTCGGTTGATATACTGGTAGCCGGTCTTGCGTTGTTTTCCTTCATGGTCTATAATTATAGCTGGCTTGTTAAATTCAACTGTTAGGTTTGTTAGTACTATGCGGTCCCAGTATAGCCTGTAATGATCGTTCTCCAGTGCTACTTCAGGCTGATACTTATAGTATGGAATTGTTTCACTCTGCAAGATCTTCAGTTGAATGGCGAGCTCCTGAAGAAGTATTTTACTGCATCAAGCCCTCTGTTGTAGTCACTTCCAGCAAACATTTGGCAGCCTCCTGTGATATGTTGGCTTGTTTCCGATGTTTGACAACCGTAACGGCATCTATCGTCAGCAAGGCTGTTATGCTTCATGAAATATTACCGATAGTTTTAAGTTTGCACTACTTGATCTTGAATTGCAAGGAGGTAACCTTCTGTTTCAGGAAACAACCTTCCAGTAGTCAGCCAGTAGTTTGTCGCAGAAATGTCGACATGTTTCTGGTGACCTCGTTCAGGTATCTTCCATGTAGGGGCTTTTCTCTCCATCTTTGAATTTTTTCACTATCTGTCTGTGTGTTGTTTTCATGAGGGTTCTTGCTTTACGGTAGAGGTGTTGAATCATCTGGTTCACTCAGTATCTCATAAAAGTCTGATGTGTTTGTCTCATTTACGAAGTACGTTTTCAAGTTGTCTATCTGTTCAGCAGCCACTTTCTTTATGTCAAAGCCCTGCTCATCTTGAGTTCTTTGAATCGTTGTTCTTTCAACAAAGCATTCAGGATGATGCTTGGTTGCCTTTGTGCACAGTTTTCTCATTTTCTATTGAAGACGATAGAGTTCTGTAAAAATCCACTTAACGATTCCGCAAGAGTAGGTAAGAACTGAGCAAGCGTAGGTGTTATCAGCTTTCGTGAGATTTCTGTTGATCAGTTTCGATTTCAGAACGCTCGTCACTCTTCTGGTGAACTCTGCTGTTAGTTCGTCCTTTATCACTCGTTGGTCTGTCTTTTGACATTGTTTCATACCTAGTTATCTGCATAGATCACCTGCCAACATAACCTTGATTTCTTCTCCGTTAGATGAAGTGAGATTTGTATGTTGGATTTTTTTCCCTGATATATTTAGGAAACGAAATTTGTTCAGTCCAAAGTTCATGCCGATGTCTTGGGAACTCTAGTTGTTCTTTGTTTGCTGAAATGTGTTCCAAGTCATCGACGTATAAAAGATGGTTTATCAACATGTTGCGTGTGTTGCTTTTCAGGTTGCATCCCTTTTTGGAGGATTTCAAAATACTTTATAACGGATTCATCGCCATGCAGAATTACAATGAACTCAAAGAGTCTCGTAGAAAAATTCCTCTCTTGATGGACACTGTGCAAGTTCTTATATCTGTTCCGCTGATTTCGATGTTAGTGCGCCAAGTTGACATGACTGTTTCGAGAAAGCTCACTTTTCTCGGATCTGCTTTATAGACTTTCAAAAATTTTTTGAGCCATTCAAGCTGTATGGACTATAAAGCTTCGTTGTATGGGCTTGGTTGCCGATTATATAGTAAATTATCTGTTGTTCTTTGGATCCCATTGCACCCCTCGAGTATCCTTTCTGTTCCGATTAAATTGTATTATTTATTTCGCGATGGGAGTATATTCGACGCGTAATGCAAGATGTTAGGAGCTTGTACATAGTTGGCAGGCAAGTCACTTGCCTAAACGTTGCTGGATCGTCTGTACTAGGGTGATTATTCGGCAGAAGATGAGTTGTAGCCTCTGTCAGGAAGGAGGGCATACTCTCTGTACCGCTCAGACTTTCATTCACTGTCTTCGTTAAATTACTATGTAGACAGTTGAATTTTTTCATCAACATAGTCCTTCGTTGAAAAGGACCCCGCACATTTTGTATGAGAATTGGCTCCCAGTGGATTTGGCTGAAAATTTGATATGATGTTCTACTTATCCTTCTGATCAAATGTCTAAACAGTCACGAAGCTGAAAAATGCATACTTCTAGGAGTTTTTAGCGATTCTTTGTATCCATTATGGCTTACGTAATATGGGAATTGGCTCCTGGTGGATTTGGCTGAAAATTTGATATGATGTTCTACTAATCCTTCTGATCAAATGTCTCCACAGTCACGAAGCTGAAAAATACATACTTCTAGGAGTTTTTAATAATAATAATAATAATAATAAGGTCTTTATTATGATACTACAGTTATAGTTTTTTTACAACATTGAGGGCGAGATTTAGCTCGCACGATTCTGGGTAAGATAACTTTGTGTACAATTCTGTGAAATAAACCCTAAATCATGCGTCTATTCCACCATCTAACCCTCAAAACTACAAAACAAAAATGGAAACTCACTCTGTGAGCATAATAGAAAAAAAAATGAGTCAATCCATGCCGCATAACGAATATATATAATTGAGATATCCCACCTCAGAAAGCCATAGTTCCCTACATGAAAAGCAAAACAATATTCATAGTTTATGTGCTAAAGAAGCTGGTTGGTCATCAGTCTAGGCATAAACGGGGTCATTGCGAAAGTTATCTAAGATATGCAATTTAAACTTATCAAGTGTGATATCTCTGTACTCAAATTCGAGACCATTCATGATGTTAGGTACTTGATATGAATAAGACCTAGTGTAAACACTAGTTCGGTGCTTGGGGATTGATATTGCACCCTATTACGTACATTGACCGAGTGAACACTCGAGCGAAAAATAATCTTATTATAGAGGTTCGGTGGTGACTTTTCACTAATAATTTTATAAAACAAAACCTGAGAATGAAAGCGTCTTCGGTGCTCCATATTCAGCCACCCTGTGTTTTTGAGGCTGTAAGTTACAGGTTCAAACTTACGTATTCCGTGAATAAAACGCAAACAAGAATTCTGAAGCATCTGCACTCTCTACCCGCATCGAAAGCAGTCAAGCAGGGCCCATATACTGCGTCACAATAGTTCATATGTGAAAGCACAGTAGCTTCACACAGTAGAATCTTACTGGATTTGCTCAAAAACTTTTTTAATTGGTATACGAGTCGCAAACCCGAATAAGCTTTGCACAGTGAGTTCGAGATATGTCCAGAAAAGCGCAAATCGTTATCCAGTGTCAAGCCCAAATTTCTAGCACTGTTCAGAAAATTTATTTTGCTGCTATCAATACAGACACTCTGACCATACACTTCCATGAATCGGCTCTTATCATTTTTTGGGCCAAAAAGCTGGCATGTTGATTTTTTAGCATTCAAAACGAAGACAATGCCTCTCTGATATCTCATAAATACAGTGGAGGTCATAATTCAGGGCGGCCACGGCCTGTAGTGACTCAGAAGGCTTGAAAGATAATTTGAGTTGGCTATCATCTGCATAAAAAAACATTGTTGCCGAAACGCAAGCCAGGACAAAACAGGAAATATATATCACAAACAGGAGTGGGCCCAATATAGAACCCTGTGGTACCCCGCAACTTAAACCCACAAATGAAGATGACTTCCCATCAACTCTGACTGCCTGAGATCTCGCCCCAATATAATCAGCTAATAAAATTATGGCTGGCCGCGATAGACCGATGTAACGCAGTATGGCTAACAGGAGCTTATGATTTATAGAATCAAAAGCCTTCGTATAATCAAGCGAGGTCAAAATAGTCAGATCCCCTTGATCAATAGACTTGAATATTTCGTCAGTTATATCGAGCAAGGCAGTACAGCAACTGTAGCCAGGTCTGAAACCATATTGTGTGGAGGGAATGATCTTGTATTGTTCTACGTATTTTGTAACTGCCTCTGCATAACTTTTTCAATGATTTTAGATAACGTTGGAAGTATGCTAATTGGCCGCAAATCATCCAATGTACCGGGGTTTGATGTTTTCGGAAGCGGGATAACCAGGGCCTTCTTCCAAGAGGATGGAAAAACTGAATATTTTGAAACAATAGTTCACAACATGTGTTAAATATGGCAAAATGAATGGAAGACAGAGTTCAATTGTACTTATATTGATGCCATCATGACCCACTGCTTTAGTCTTGATATTCCGGATTATTTTAGATATTTCATTTTCGTCAACTTCGTGAAATGAGAACCGTTGTATATTCGGATCTTTTATATTATTGGAATAAAATTCAAGCATCTCGTCATTCACTGGAATTTTTGGAACTGAATCGACAAAATGTTGATTGATCTTGTTGACGTCTTTCAACCTATCGGGAATATTGACAGATTTTTTGTTTATTATATTCATAGACTTGATCCTTGACCAAAAATTCTTGTTGTCTTTAGCATTCAATATGGTATTATAATAATTCGTTTTTTTCTCGTTTTACAGCCAAGGAAACCGTATTACGAAGTTTCTTATACAAGATCCAGTCATTTTCATCTTTTAATCTATTACAGCTTACAGTTCAGGTAGGTAATGAAAGAAGGGATAATGAACAATATTCAGTCCTGAATTTACCAGGGAAGAATTGAAACAGTTCACAAATACGGCAAAAATGGAAAACTCGCAAAAACAATCAACAAATTTCGGCACCCAACGGTACATCCCCGCATCCCTTCAAAAAAAGTAAAATGCCTAATTTACAAGAAACCAATATGATTAAAATATTAAAACTAATAATTATAATCAATGAATGTGAAGAAGCACTCTCAACCAGTCTTAAGTTGCTTGAATTTTTCATAACTGTCAACTCGAACGATGTGTTGTTTACAAATACTTTGACATTACCTTTGACAGTCCAACATCTATTTTTGAAAAATGAAATGAAAAATTTTTGAAAAAATGCCATAAATTTACAAGATACCAATATGATTAAAATATTAAAACTAATAATTATAATCAATGAATGTGAAGAAGCACTCTCAACCAGTCTTAAGTTGCTTGAATTCTTCATAACTGTCAATTGGAACGATTTTGTTTTTACAGATACTTTGACATTACCTTTGACAGTCCAACAATTATTTTTGAATTTTTCTCTGACTTTCTTGAAGAGCTCCAACTTACTTTTCACTAACATCTCCACAAAAACTACACCACTACCCTTAGATTTGATTTACTGAAATATACAGCATCTCGCATCCACTGACACACAAATTCCACCACAATCGTCGACGTAAAGGTATGTTCGGCTTCTGGACATTGTTTTTTCTTTCCGAGTCGATAACAATTATTCAAATGTTGTTTATTTACTTGCATGTTGAGCTGATTTTCAAACAAATCAACAACTATCTTGTAGATATCCTCATCCGGGCTTTCTTTGATGCCGTAAATGAGGAAATTCTTGGAAAGATTTTTTTGAGACATTTCATCCACAATCTTTTCTAACCTATAGTTATATCCAACTTGAATGCCTCAAATTCTGTCCTTAAGGACCCAATCGTAGCACCGGAAACAGAGGCTGGGGCAGCTGGCTCCCGGAGATTCTCCAACTTTTCCTCAAAGCTCCTCATCTGATCTTGAAAGTGCTTCTCGAGGTCAGCCATGGTTTTGTTCTTGTAGTCACCTTGTAGTCATACTAGACCAATACCTAACCAAAATGATGATTTTTCGAATACTAATATATATCACCGACAGGTTGAAATAGGTTACAGAAATTTAGAGCTTGATAAACTTGAAGATTTTTGAAAATTTCTGAAGAGCACGGAAACACAACGTTCAGCCCAGACGCATGCTCAGAATCTTGCCTTTTAAGCGATTTTTTGTATCCATTATGGCTTACGTATTACCGTTCACACAAAATGTTTGAAAATATTTCGAATTGACAGAATCTGCTTTCAATAATCACGAAATATTTTCAAACATTTCTGTGTGAACAGTAATACGTAAGCCATAATAGATACAAAAAATCGCTAAAAACACCTAGAAGTATGCATTTTCCAGATTCGTGACTGTGGAGACATTTGATCAGAAGGATTAGTAGAACATCATATCAAATTTTCAGCCAAATCCACCGGGAGCCAATTCTCATACAAATGTGCGGGGTCCTTAATTGTCTCAATCATTACTTTTCTCACTTAGGTTTGCAGAACTCCGAAATCAAACGATTGATATCCGTAGATTTTTTAAGCCAATATTGTATTTTGCGCAAAAACATACAGGGTTTACATTTCGAACCCAACTGAAAAACGAGTAGAACAGTTTTTTCAAATCATGAAAACTCTCAACCTTCTGTGTATGATATTCTTCTACATTCGAAATACTGAAATTAAAGAAATATGTATGAACACCTTTATTCTTGAAAACCAAGATTGTATCCACGAGGGCATTCAACTTTTTTCCATTGCGAGATAAATTGACGTGAAGTGAAGTTGAGCTGAGTTGATCAACTTTTAACATTCTTCTGAGTTATTTTCATTTATTTGATCATTCAAACCAAATCATGAAAACTCTCAAACTTTCTGTGTATGATATTCTTCTACATTCGAAATACTGAAATTAAAGAAATATGTATGAACACCTTTATTTTTGAAAACCAAGATTGTATCCACGAGGGCATTCAACTTTTTTCCATTGCGAGATAAATTGACGTGAAGTGAAGTTGAACTGAATTGATCAACTTTTAACATTCTTCTGAGTTATTTTTCATTTATTTGATCATTCAAACCTAATATTGCCTAAAAGCCAACACCGTGTTTTTTCATTACACTTAATATCATACAGGGTGTTTCATCTAAAACTGAACAACATATATGGTCGTGTAGAGGACACCAGGAGAATCATTTTGTCATATACAATATATCCCGTTTTCGAAGCATAACCGAGATACAGGGTGTTGAAGGTCATTTTTGAGCAATATTTTGAAAGTGTGGTCAGTTATGTATAACACTTAAAGTAACAGTTTTTGGTTGAATCCCAGTATTTTTGAGTCTTTAATTTAGAAAAGTTTAAGAACTTCAAAAAAATCACAAATAGCGGTGAACCTGCTGACAGACAAGCTTCGTATATTGTTTTTTGTTCAAGTTGCGCGATTCATTGGTATCAGGGATCTAGATTGAAGTAAATCTCCTCTCCGCAAATACGACAAATTCTCTTCAGTCATGAAAAGACATTTCACCCGTTTTCACCTTTATCTAATCGCTTAATCACTGCATCGCTCGCTGTTATAGTTTTCATTTATTCCAACTATAAACAGTTTTCAAGCTGTAGTTCACTTTGACGTTCTAATACATAAACTGAACGTGCTGTTTTGCTGTGCCAAAAGACTGTTTTGTGCTCCACTCAGGAGTTAGGACTCTATTCCAGCTTTGGAATCCAAACCAGCAGGTAAGGTTCTGATACCACCGGTTTTCATTTTATACAGTCCACTTTTCTCTTCCACAAATTAATATCGTTTCGTCTCGCCAACATTTTGATCCTTCGTCAGCCGAATAAAAACCATATTTTCAATATTTTAAAAATTTCAGTTCATTCACCTTTTCACCGGTCAGCTGGTTTCGTTTCATTTCTTTCTTTGCATCTAAACAAGTAGTAATCGAGATGGATAAATTAAAGAAATTCAGAACTTATCGCAACAATTCAATTAGTAATATGAATTCCCTGAATATTTTTGCTCAAATGGTGGCTAAAACGGATAGAAGACAACATGTATTATCTAAGGTACGTTATTGAGTTATTCACACTATTTATGACGAATTCATAAAATATCATACTAGTGTAGTGTCCGAAGCTTTTGAATAATCCAGACGTCGATGTGGAACTGGAAAATTTAATTCGCGAGAAATTTTTCTCTGATTATTATTCCGTCAAAACTTGCTATACCTAATTTTTGAAGATTATTTAAATTCGCCCACAGGTCCCAGTAACAATAGTACAATATAAGTTTTTCTTCGTCAAATCATTGAAATGTACGTTTACCGAAAATTGAGTTGATGAAATTCGGTGGTGATTATGAAGATTTTGCTCCTTTATGCGATCAATTGATGCACTTGTGCACAATAATGCTTCCTTTGCTCTAATAAAAAATTCACTTATTTGATCAATTCTGTTCAAAGTTCTGCTTTTACCTCAGTGAAAAATTTACCATGAAACTCTCAAAATTACGCAGTCGCTTACAAAAGTATTATTGAAAGTTTTTCCAACCGCCCGCTTGCAATCTCAGAGTCTTTGGCAAGAAATAGAGAACGCTCCAATCCCACCAATCTATTGAAAATCCAACTTTCAATTAAATAATCGATTTCATTAATAGACACTGTTTAGTGTTCGAGACACTTTTGGATCTACTTTTTCGCAATTAATTTATAATAAACAAGATTCAGTACGCAAATCAACTTCTTTCACACGTTCCGCTCCCTCTCGTACTACCACCCTGGTAGCGAAACCGCGGAACGTATGAAAGGAGTTGATTTGCGTACTGAATTTTGTTTTGTCTATATTATCAATATTATGAAGAGGAAAGATTTGTATTTTGTGGATTTGTAGATTCGTGGATATGTGGGTTTGTGTGTTTGATACGAGTTAACTCATAAGCTACTAGACAGATTTCAAGAATTCTTTCATTTCACCCTTAGAATGCTACACTATCCCTGAGTAACATAGGCTATACTTTTCACCCTAGAAAATTAAGGAAACCTACTATAACTTCAATGATAATAAATATGAGTAAAATCAGCCATGATCAGCTATTTTCAGGTGCGCTGCAAAAACGTAAGACATGGAAACAATGTATGGCGGAAATGTACCTCTTTAAAAGTTCTACAAAAAAGTCCGCGATAGCATATATCTATCTTTCAAGGTTTACTCGGTATTACCTTTTAAAGGTATCCAAATGTTTCTCAAAATTATGCATTATTTTGGAGTATTTTTTTATGAATACGCTATTGATCTTAATCCAATTAAATAAGTCGTTCATCCCCAGTATTCAATTTAGAACGAAATTGCCTTTCACATCATTCAATTATGATGAATACATCAAAAGATATGGCAGGTTGAAGATGAAATCGCACCAAATGTCTCTCCGAGGTAGGCGTGTTGGAGATGGTACCGAAGTGTGAGAGGGGGGCATGCATTTCTACCCACGCGAAGCTGGGGCGGGTTTCTAGTATACTAGCTGACCCGTGCCCACTCGGTTGGGCATAATGTTAATAATCCTTTTTTAGTACAGAGTGTTATGTTTTATTTATTTATTTAATCATAAACGGACCTGCCATTTCACAAATATTAAGAATAAGATATTCATCAATAATTGATATAAATTCTGTGAAAAGAATAAACAACAAGAAAAAAATCTGAAACTTGTGTACAAATTATTTTGATACTTCAAAATATCGCTTAAGTTGAAAAATTGTTACATGAAACATATCTATATCCACCGAACCAGCAGCCCGTAAAGCTCTGTCAAGAGGGTTATTCATTAAATAATTTGTTCTACTGAACCTAATTTTGAACAAATCCCAGGCTCTCAAGTTTTCTTTGGGGAACATTTATTGCAACATTATCTAGGAGATAAGTACAATCTATGAAGTTATGTAAAATCTTGTAAATCACATAATACTAAAATACGACGTCTGGTTTCGAGAAGAGTGAGCGACAGATTATTACGAAGAATTTCATAATCAATGGACTCGCGAGGTGTCCCCATTTATATGCTATCCATCTTAAAAACTTATTTTGTACCCTCTCTATGGATTCACATGAACCCTATAGTAAGTGCCACACTACACAGGAATATTCCAGGATGCTTCTTACTTGGGCAATATATAGTTTTAATCGTAGTTACTCCGAGTTGCATATTTCTCTTGATAAAACCGAGCATTCTAAGAGCCCTAGCAGTCATATTTTCCATATGCTTGAACAAAATTTAAATTCACGTCTAATAGTATGCCGAGATCTTCACTACATTAACCGCCCTTAAACCGAATCCGTTTATCGAATAATCGAAAAATATTGGTGAATTGTTTCTATAAACCTCATAGTCTGACATTTTTCAATATTGAGTTCCCATATCATTTGCATAACACCATTCGATAATATTGTCCAGATCTCTTTGCAACAACAGACAATCCTGTAGGATCTTATAACAACAACGGAACAACTTTAGATCATCCGCAAATAATAGAAAGAAGCAGTATAATTATTACAGCTTTAATATCATTATGAAACATAAATAAAAGAGGTGATAGCGCGCGACCCCTGTGGGACTCCCGAACTGACAGCAATGCCCTCCGAACAAACGTCCGAAATTCGAACGTATTGTACTCCCCCTCTCAGACGATCAGAAATCCAATCCAGCACTGGTGAACCAATGCCCAGTGCCCTGAGCTTGATGATCAGCAGCCAGTGAGGAACCCTATCAAAAGCTTTTGAAAAGTCAGTGTAATTCGCATCAATCTGTAATTTTGTCTTCCATTGCAGACAAAATTATACCTATATAACAAAGAAGATTCGTTGATACCGAACTACCAGCAATAAATCCGTGTTGTTCGTCAATAAAATTCGTCTGAGAATGGGTGTTATCTTATTCGTAATAAGCGTATCGAGAATTTTTGGTATATAAGAGCTCTTTGTCACTGGCCTATAGTTCATCACATCACTCATGTCACCCGACTTAAATACTGAGTGATATAGCTAATTTCCACGATTTGGTATTTACCTGTACTAACAGATAAATTAAATAGGAATCTTAGGGGTTTCGCCAAAACTGAATAGCAATCTTTTCAATAATATAGCCGAGACCTTATCAGGTCCACATCGCTTTTTCAGGTAGTGACTGAAGAACTTCATGACGTCCTGTTCAGAGAAACAACAATGCTGAATATCGATTGTTTGATCATAATGTATCGTTCGGTTAGTGTCAACATTTGGCCGTTTGTAAATACCTGAAAAATATTCTCTGAAAAGTTCCGCAGTGTTGAACGTATTGTCTGCAGTTTTCTCTCTGAAGAACATGGTCTTCGGCAGTCCTTTCTGAGTTTTGCGATCATTAATGAATTTCCAAAATACTTGGGGTACTGGAATTTCAACTTCTACTGTTTCTATGTATTTTTTATAGCATAAGTGGGTCTCTAGCCTGCATCTATCTCTGAGCTTTTTGAACAGCAATAATCTTCGATATTACCACCCTGTTTATACCTTTTATGAACTTGTTTTTTCTCTCGTTTTCATTTTCTTTAATTCGTTAGAAAACCACAAGGAAACTTATATGTTTTTGATCTTCTCGGGAACAAATAATTTTATTCCATTCAGAAGAACTCGTAAAGAGATCGGTGCAGCTTTCAATATCGTTGCTTGTCAAATAGAGGTTGACCAGTTGATACCTTCCAAATATGTCGTTAGACCGTCAAAGTTTAGCGTTTTAAAGTCATAAACGAATGAACTGATTGTTCAAGATCGGGAATCACTACATTAGAGACAGAAAATATAAGGGTGGATGGTGTAAATCACATGTCAGAAGAAACTCATCAGCCATTTCGACTTTTATCTTAAAGAAGGATGACCGAAGACGAGATCCAACGTGACGTTTTACAATTTTTTCACCCGATCAGCTGATCTAAGCACAACGTTGACATTGTGGCAGCTACTTGAGAATGAATTATATGAGTTTTTTACCACCCGTGACCCATGCTCGATGAAGCATCAACTTCCCAACTTGCACCAGGTAAATTATAGTCTCCCGCAGCAGATTAACTCTGCGGAAGAATACTGATCATTGTATTTTCAAGATCATCACAGTGCATCTCGTATTGAATCCGAGGTGCTGTTCGTGGATATAGACGTTTGTAAATAACAACGTTTTTGACCCCAAACTTGATTTGATTTGATTTCTAACTGCCAAAAAGGAGGTTTATACGCAGGTATTTTTGTATTTGCATGCTAATACAAAATTGGAAAGTAACTCTGTCCTAAAAAAAAACTTTGAGGGATTTGCGATAAACGATTCCAGGAGGACCAAGTCGCGGGTAAAGTTAGTTTGGTAATGGTAATTTTAATTGTTCAAAACTTCTCTGTAAACTATATTGGATATAATGTTATCATTTGGTAGCAAAATATTATTGTCTGTCAGGAGTTCTAACCCGAGATAAGCCAACATGTTAACTGCCAAAGGGAAAAACACGGCTTTCTCAGGTCAAGGCCCACCAGAGAGAAAATGTGTCACCTTGGGACTTGTTATAGTATAGGGCAAAAGAGATCTTCACTGGAACTGTAGCCTTTTAAACGGTATGGGTAATCAGTGGGAATCATGGGGTATCCGCGAATATAGGCCAGTTGTCCCACTGCTGGCCCTGTGATAATGTCGCCCGATTATACTGTCCCGTAACTGTTTTGTAAGCAGCAATTTCTCATTACACATGCTGGGGGGCTCAAGTTTCCTTAATAGCAATAGAATGCCAACTTTCGTGAGGAGTAAGCTAGAAGGGTTCAAAGCATTAAAAATTTTTGGGGATAGTGCACTGTATCCTCATACTACACCCCGTATAATAGACTTATATTGTTTGACCTGACTGGGCATTTTTCTCTGAAATGAGTTTATTTGTTTCATTTACTGTATCGTTCTGGGTGACAATATTGCCTTAAACAAAGCAAATGATAATCTCCAATAAATTTTCAAGACCGGGATATATTGCATCATAAGATGTTCCAACCTGTCCAATATGTATCCTAATGTCCCGTCAAATTTTTACGTCTCATTGCTGTTGGTGTTAGAAGAGACAATTTTTTCTTCGCTAGGATTGAGTAGTTTACGCGGAAAGTCGTCATCGTCGTTGTCGCTCAAATGGGCTATCATGTTTGTTCGTAAATTGAGAGATGTAACCGAACTCCTTAATGAGATGATTTTAAGCATGCTCTGATGATATCGGCGCGTGTTCCTTTTGTTACTACACCCGAAAGAACAATTTGGTTACATTAACTAGATTCTTAACTATCACCAAATTAGTGATTGAAATATGCTTATTAGAAACATTTGTATGGAGAAACAAATTATTTGTTTACAACTTGGTGAATAAAGACTCATTCAGGTTATCTTATATTTATTCCATCGTAATACTCTTTGTTGATAATAAATAAACATTTTGATATATATAATGAATGTATCATAAGTATGAATAAAGACTTATTCAAGGTTGTTTTCTGTTTATTCCGTCATAATATTCATTTGTTGATAATAAGTAAACATCTTGCTTTACATAATAAATGCATCATAAGTATAAAAAATACTTATTTATTATTCGTATTGCTTGTTCATAAGTAATAATCAACAAATATTTTTGTTTGCTGGAATTACTCATTTTATTTCTGTGAAAATATTTTGTGAGGATTATTTGAGAATTGATCTTCTACTAATAAATGTTTTATTTATGAGAGTCGTTATATATTTTCACCTCCAGATATGAAACTGACGAATAGCTTGAACTGATATTAGTTAGTTATCCGTCAGTTAGGTATCTGGATGTGAAAATACTAGCTCTCATTAGTGAAACATTTATTAGTAGACAAATTATTCCCAAATAATCTAACCAAATATTTTCTCTCATAAAAACAAAACTCAATGAATATATTATAGTTATACCAGCAGACAAAATATTCATTATAATGATGAACCTATAATTAAATTAAACTGTCCACTTTAATTTTCAATGGCCTGAGGAAAAAATCAGAAAAACAATGTATTTTTCATTCAATAAATATATTTCTCATAAAAAACAAAAATACATACATACATAAATCATATAAACAAAACAATTCCCACTATTTGTGGTTTAATATATAATGTAAGTGTATAACATTAACAAAGTAATAAAATATAAACTCTCATTCTTTATTCTTTTGGACTTAAAGATTAATTGGTAATTTATGAAAATTTTTATTAAAAAAATATCACTGTTTAACGTATGATAATTACGAGACGAGGAAAGGCATGATTTTGGAATATAAATACATATTTGAATTTTCGTATTATTACTCACCTGCTCAAATTACTGTAGGTTTCTGAAGCATTGAAACTCGTAGTGTTATTGTCCAGAGGAGTTTCAACAGTCCCAACACTGCCAGAAGGAGATATTCTGAAATGGATACATATCTATATATTACTTGAAATCAGTAATTTCTTATATTTATTGATATTGCTTACAGTGTATCTAATAAATTTTTACTATTCAATTTGAGCCTAATTTAAACTCTAGTTCCCATACAGGGCACTAACTGTTTGAAATCAGCTTCATTTTCCGAAACCTCCTTCAGGAGTTTTAAATTCGTTATTCCATTTTCTGAAAAATTGTTTATTATTCACTCCAGCAAATATCAATTGTAAAATAAGAGAAACATTTTTATAGTAGAATTTTTCACTATGAATTCATAAGCCAAGGTGAGGTACTTACGTTCAAAATCTCTCAGCATCTCCTGGGTAACGCCACATTCCGGAAGGAGGAACGGAAAAACTTCCATTTTTTTGTTAGACCCACAACAATTACAAACAGCCGCACAGCCGCTGACCGTCAGAAACAAAATTATTCTGGAAACTGAAACCAGTGAAACCGTTGGCACTTGACAGACCGTTGGCGTTACTTCGTTATTTGGCGGCACAAAATACTGTGGTTTGATTGGAGTTCCGATCCTGATGTAAAGGCTATCGCTGGGACTTGTCTGTACAGGAATTTACGCTCAGACAAATAAAGTTTATTATTATTTATTATCGTAGATTTATTATAAACAAATGATCTATTAAAATCATAACCTTAATAATAATAAACATATTAACAAAGATTTATTGATAATGACCAAATAATATTGATTGAAAACCAAATTTATTGATAAATGTATTTCAATCTCTGTAATAAATAACTTATTTATAATAAAATTATTTTGTTTGAATTCAGTAGAACAAAATCGTTTGTTTTTAGTGAATATTAAAAAATGTTACTAAAAGTTTTAATGAATGAGCCATATTGGTTGTGAATCTTATTGAATAATTTTCACCAAATTTGGCAGTAAACAAATATTTTATAACTATAACTGAGAAATTTCTTTCAGTGTACAGGCAGTGTTTGCCGAAAATCGCCCGCAAAAACAAAAGTAACGCCACCCATTACAGCATCAGTTTCTTAGGTCTTTGATAGTACATTCGTCCCATATAATTAAAGATGTTTTTCGTAAAAGTTTCCCGAGTGGCCCATTTTTACGTATGGAACAAACTGACTGTTGCTCTAGTTAGACTGTCAGAGGTAGCTTAAAGGTGGAGTGTGCTGTTTTCCCATCATTTAAAAGAGTAGCGGCAATTCCCGAAGAGGAAACAGCTAGTCCATTTCTCCCGGATTGTCTCACTTTTGCCAATACCAAATTTGCAACAAACGCTTTGCCAGTGCCTTCCGGGGCGTCAAGAAAGAAAGTTAAACCTCTGTTATTAAGCACACAGTGAATTTTGGGCATCAAAAGCTAGCTTCTGGCCTTTAACTAATTTCGGTACATTTTCATTAATAAAAACTGACAACTCATTGGTATCGTACGAACGTATCAGTAGTATGTCCGTTTCATTCTTATGTGGCCGAATGTCAAAAGTGTGCTAATTCTGTTTCGAAGAATTCAATTACGATGACGTCCGCTGCGTAAGGAGACGACCAAACGTCCTTACGTCCACAGGGCACAGATAACGCGACTGAGCTGCGATCACGGGATCAGATGTAAAAGGCCACGCCCCCTTCTCCCGAAGCGAGCACGAACGCAAATCGAATTGAACCGAAGCCCTGGCGCGTCTGCAGCTGCTTTGGCTGGCTTTCATACGATTTTTACCCGATTCACTTTGCAAAACAGACTACCACGTGGAAGCCTTCTTATTTTTTGGTGTTTTATATAGCCTATGGCACTCTCGAATAATGTGGCTTTCTATTGGTGAAAGAATTTTTAAAATCGGTTCAGTAAATCCCGAGATTAGCCCTTACCATTTACAAATATACAAACACACAAACTTTACCTCTTTATAATATTAGTATAGATTATAAAGCAGCAGTAGATTTGTTAACAAACACGGCGTTTGTTAACAAATCGCCTTCTGATTCTTGTATTTTTTGCCAAGCAAATCATTCCTTGTACACTTGCTCTGCTTTTGCTGAAAACTCTGTTTCTGAACGCTATAAATTTTCCAGAAGTAAAAAACTATATTTTAATTGTTTAAGTTTCGCTTATAATTTACGATCTTGTAAATCCACTTATTCCTGTCGATTATGTAAATCTCAAATACATCATACGCTTTTCCATGATGACAATAAGGTAAGTTCCGCTAATGCCTCGAATCTTTCACCGCCTTCAAAATCCATTTTATCGACGTATCACGAATCAAGTCATTCTCGGAATGTTTCGAATGAGAATTATGCTACTCCAACATTTGTTAATGCTGGGGTTCTTAATCAAGAAAACCATGTTCTTTTATCTGCTGCATATATTGATATGCGTGATAGAAGACGTATTTATCATCGCCTAAGATGTTTAATTGATTCAGGGAGTACCTGAACTTAAGGTTTCTTATACCATCGCTTTTCATTTTATACAGTCCACTCTTTTCTTGCACAAATAAAATCTACCGTTTAGCCAACACCTGCAATGAGCCTGATTTTTTTTCGGTTGTCAAATTGCATTTTATTTTCTGAATGAACACAATTGTCTAGAATTTCTGTGAAAAAAATCTTTCAAAAATCGAACACAATTTTTTTAACGTCTGAAGCGATAAAAAAATCCCACTGGAAATAGATGAATTTTTTTGCAATTGTACTTCTCTTTATACCTTTCACGAATATGAGAAACGAATCGTAAAATATCTAACGCTTTCGTTACTACAGCCATTCAAATGTTTCCTCAGAACTCTGAAATAATAAAAAAAATATTTTTGGTTACTAAGAGTCGAAATAATTAAATAATTGGCATTTCCAAACATTCTTGATAAATTTATATAAAAAAATTCAGTTAAACTCAGTTGGGATTCCAAACCTCGATTTCAACTTATTCGCATACGATGGAATCGAGGGTTGGAACTAAGTTTCACTCTAATTTTCGATACATTCATCTAAAACGTTTACCTATAGGTATTAAAATACGGAATTGAGACTGTTCTAAGTATTCATAGAATTCGACTGGTATTTGAATTTCACGGAATATAATTCAGCGAGTTGCTTTGCAACGAATAAATATCCTTAGAACTGTGTCAATTTCGTATGTGTGATTCTCCCGGTGTCCTCTACACGAATATATATATTTGTCCAATTTATGATGAAACATCCTGTATGTATATTATCAAAATGCAAGATATATATATAACAAATAATAACAGATCTATAAAAATCACAGACTGAGATCTTACCCTCATACTCAAATGAAAGTATAAGGAAATAAAGTACAATGATATATTCATTTTCATGTAATCTGAGAAAGGCCTGCAAATGGAATAGCTTTATACGGTCATTTATTTTCATTCGAAACGCAAATGTGATTCCATGTATTAATGTGATATTTTAATAATGTTATCCCTAGAAACTGAAAATGAATCGTTCATAAATGAACAGCAGCAAGTATCGCACATATAAAAGCAGGGGTGAACTGAAGGGACTATGGGTTTAGGGGGCGATCTCCTGAAGTTGAGGGTCCTGCATATTGGTCTAGGGTCCCTTATGTGTGTCCGCCACAGATTCCAACTCCTAATTAAGACTGGGACGAGGGGGCCCAAGGAGGGATATTGATCAAGTCGGTTCAACCGACGGGCGAGAAAAAGAGAGACAGTGCCACGGACGAAGAGCAAAGAGTTATTATTTGGCCGACCGCGTTCGTTCTGTTTGCATGCGCATGACTTTCTAGTGAGAAAATTAGCGCTGCCTCCGCGCGACCTCCTGGTCCGATGTCCAAAAAATAAATAACCATGTCCGGTGTCCGGACATACAGATGTTACAGATTTGAATTCGTGAATAATGCAATTTCAATGGTTTATATGTGGGAAGGAAATATATTAATCAAAATCACTTATTTTTATGTGATATGAATATTGCAGAAGTTAATAGCTATAGTCCGTTCACGAAAGGTTGAGCCGTCGGTTGGCCATGGAAATTTGGCATATTCCACTGTGTATATTAAAATTTAGGTTATGTTCTTGTCAGATTGATACGCAATGTTGTCAATATTGCATAGAGTTGTCTGATAACTCGCAATCTCGTCGAACGAGGCCGGTTACATTCGGCAACGTTGACTTTATTTTACGTTATGACAGCAAATACTGCCAACTTCAGATAAATAAAAAAACGCCTACATGTGCTCAACCTTTCGTGAACGGACTATATTTAATTGTGGATAGACATGTATAATGTTAAGAGTTAGATGTGTGTATATAATCGATGCATGCGAAAGATCCGAGGTCATTTTCATGAAACGTTCAAACAAACTTGAATCTTACAAGAACTTTTGAGTTACTCTATACATATACACAGCTTCGGGATAAAGTATAGGATCAATTAATATCTTTTGAACGAAAAAGACAATATTCCTGAAATTTGGCAGGTCAGTGCAATGGTGCAAAGTAAATCTGATGTATGATTTTTGTCGATAATATTCTTCAGTTGGAACCAGAAATACCTTCAGCTTTTTAAATTTATATGGGACCTTCTGGTATTCCTTTGCAGCTGTTGACAGAGCTTGGGATTTCGAATTCGTACATACCTACAGGCTTTTGTGTTTTACATTAACTATACTCCGTTCACGAAAGGTTGAGCCGTCGGTTGGCCTTGGAAATTTGGCATATTCCACTGTGTATATGAAAATTTTAGGTTAGGTTCTTTATTTTCTTGTCAGATTGATACGCAATGTTGCCAATATTGCATATAGTTCTCTGATAACTCGCAAGCTCGTCTGACGAGGCCGAGTACATTCGGCAACGTTGACTTTATTTTACTCTATGAAGTTGTGTATCCATAGCAATGAACGAGTACGATCTAGTAGTAAATTTTTCCTGAGTGTCCAATTTGAATTATCTGAAATCACGTGTCTCCGTTAGACGACCAGCATGCTTGCAGGAATTGAAACAAATAATTATCGATGAATGTGGACTAATAAATGGAGAGGTTCTTTGAAGACTGACTCAAGATTCCGAAAATTGGATAGCATATTGACAGGAGGTGAGCGGCTGACATTTTAAAAATAGATAAAATTCTGTTTGAATCATTTTTCTCATTAATCTGTACTAATGAATTCAGTTATTCTAGGAGCAACAGTAAGTGATTCCACGTTTTTGTAGATTGTTTACATTACACAGAGTAAATTCGAAAAACATTTTCCTTTGAAGTTGTGCAAACTCGGAAAAAGGAAATTAAATAACTTTTATGATACCCATGAAGTCAAGGATATTAAATCTATACTAGAATTTTTTCTCACTTTGGAATCATGTGATAATTCTCATAAAGAAATTATGACCAACTTCTAACAGCGGCTAAAGCAAATTATCACTATACTGCTGACAACCAAATAAAATAATATGGTCTATTTGTAATGATATAAAAGGTATGGATCAGAAGAATATTTTAGGTGAAGATTTAGTAGATGCAACTGAGGGATATGATAACATTTTAGTTTAAAAAATTCCCACTGTGTTAAATAGTCTGTATAATAGGGTTTTTTCTTGTTGCTTACCTAGTGACCTTAGATCATTAGGTTTACAGCTGATTGAATAGTTGAAATGATAAAGAAAATATGAAACAAATACTGTAGTGGGGATGAAGGAATATCTGTTAATATCATAATGTGCTGATGAGATGAAGTACGTCATTTCGTACGTTATTTGGAATTATATAAGTTCCTATATATGTGTGGAAACAAACTAATTTCAATGCATCAGAGAAAGAAACTTGCCGTATACTGTATATACTGGAATTCATTATATATTGGTATACTCTAAAGATTCACGAGCGACGATTCGGGCAGGAATAAATAGGTGATCGTATGCGGATCATGCTAGTGTTTTTGTCTTTTGGGTGGTAGTGGCATAAGTAAACCGGTATTCTAGCCCTAGATAACGGGACATTCGTAAAATTTACGTTGGTCAATATTTGTCGTGATATTTCGTTTGCTTCCGGATACCGCAACGGGGCGCAACTCTCAGTACCTTCCTATTTTGTTGATAGCTAGGCTTTAGTGTACAAAACATCGCATTATTTCCAGTTGAATTGCAGATTTTGACCCAGTATTCGTCAATTTTACGATAGTCCCGTATTTACGTTGGTTAGTTTTCGCGCGAGTTTTTTTCTGATTTCATATTTGTGAACATCAATTTTGTAATTAGGAGAAATGTAAGTTATTATTTATAATTTTTTACGTACAACATTTTGAAGATATGTCGTTTCAGCCGAATGACTTCTCTAAATTGCCTTTATCTTAGGCAGAATTAGAATAAGTAATTCGAATAATTATGGAGGAAAATAAATATAAATGTAAATATATATAAGTATGGCCTGCATCAACTCCCTTGTGTTTTATTCAGCAAATACTTTGGGGGATGTGAGGGAAAACTCTTTCACGCTACCAGTATATGATAGATTTTAGTCGTCGCCTTGCTGAGCCCTGGATGAGACAGAGATTATCGACTCCAACTTTGAAGCGAAATATCCGCCAAGATTTTGGTCTAATTCTAAATATTCAAAATGATTCAAAAACTGCGATTCCTCAGTAAAAGAAACGCAAAACTCGTTTCTATTGCATAGGAAAAAAAATGAGGATGACTACAACTTATTGTGGACAATATGGACATCCGATATGTGGAGAGCACCGCAGAGACATTTGCAAAAAAATCAGTGATGATGAATATAAATTCAATTTTTTTATTATATTATGGTTTTACATTTTCTTATAAAGAATTTTAAGCACCTTTCGTGAGTTTTTCTCATTTTTCGTAAAATGAATGTTTTCACGACCGTCGTAAAATTCACGATAGTCCCGCAATGACGTGTTTTGAAACAAGTCCCGTTATCTAGGGCTAGGTAACTTGAAGTACCTACTCGAATCGACTATAACGCGCAGCTTGACGCATTGACCCAATGCGTCGTATTAGTCGATTTATTGGATCATCCATCACGTCAGAACCATACCACGTGAATCTGTCGAATATACCTACCGATCTTCTACTTGATGGAAAAATACTCCCATCAGTGCATTGAATGTCGTATGTTTCCGATGTGAATTTATGAACCTGTTTAATTTGAAAACCGAATAGCTCATTTCTCAAAAACGACTCAATTTTATTAAACTTTTCACTCAATTTGAGGTCTCAAATTACCGCTTAGAATATGGATATATTGTTTCTCAATACCTAATATACATCAAAAATTCAAACCATAAATGTGTGGTTCAAGGCATTAATGTGTTTTATCGTGAGCAATTCAACCAAAATTGCTATATCTTGCTAAACATCATCACATTGAGAATCGAATTCAATCATAGCGGGCTATAACTGGGTCCGACAATCATTTAGCACAGCCTCGGCATTCATTCAAGCAATATGTACGAAGTTGGTCACGTTGCAGCGCCCCATTGTTGAACGGTCTCTATGCAGTTACATCTATTCAGAAAGGAACTAACTTTGCAGGTGTTTCATGAATGCTTATTGAAACAAACGCCCACGTCGTAGACGTCATTCAGCACGAAAGGGACACTAGGAAACTTTGGCCCCTAGGTGATCATGTGCGACTAACAATTAACTTTGGATTTATGAAAAGGCGTCATGACAACTTGATGCATTCGAGATATATTGAGAGTCCAATGAGGTTTTGCCTATAATAGGGTAGGCTAGTTCAATTAAGGACAGAAAAATCGTTTTACAGCTTTCTGTTATACTGACCAAATAAAAAATAAACCTCAGTTTGATTGAGTGAATAGCCATGTAAAAAATCGTAACAAAAATGACCACCACTTTGAAAATCGATTGATATCGAGAATTTTATTGGGAAAAGAGATTCATGGAAAATCGTTCACTGGAGCTTGGTTGTTACAAGCTGTGTCTGTCTGTTTTTCTTGTTTTAATGGAGCAGTTTCTGAGCAATTCATGTTGGTTGAGATATTCTTATTGAACTTCAAACACTAAATTTTTTCAGTACCTCCTTTCGTTATCTACACTGACATCTCAATATTCAGATTTATAATCCTAATTCTGCAAACTTCTGAGTCGAAGTTCATGTTGGATTTCAAACTTTTTCTGAGTTCGATAATATTCGAATTATGTACAAAAATAAATTTGAGCAAGATGTTTATATTAAGGAATACTCCGTTATTATTTCGCGGAGTGATTTTCGTATTCTGAACCTGCAGATCATGTTAGGGGTGCACAAATTTTTTATTCGATACACAAATACAACAAAATGAAGCGAGAACATACAGTGACTGAAAAGGACTATCTCTGTGAGGGTGAACCATTTATGTTTGTGAGATCCCATGTATCAGGTTGAAACGATTTCGACATTTTTTCATTCAACATAAACATCCGATCTGATGTCGATGGTAACCTGCTGGTTACCATCCCGAAAACCAAAATAAGATCTTACATGCACTGCTTAGGTTTTACTTCGATTCTATAATTGTAGAAATAATCTCTATCCATTCTTCGGATTAGTGAGAACTGAACAAAATCTTATATCCCCATAAGAGTGACTTGGTCTGTAGGAGACGTTTACCCTCAAAGAACCGAAGGAAAGACACTTGTTGATTAATGATGAGGAAAGGAAAAGGCGCGAACACAATGAAAATCGAATATCTTCCATACGGTTAACTGAGAAACGTTTTTTCTCCTAGCCGCTCCCGACATCCCTTCGAAAGGCGTTTCTTTGATGAAAAGAAGTGAGAAAATCTGATTTCAAAAGGGTGTCACCAACACAAACACTTGATTCACTCAACCTATCTGCAGGCACAACGTCATTTGTGGGTTATCACATTAAATCTGTTTGATCTCTGTAGACATTTAGTTGATTCGAATCCGGAGTATTACACGCATTTTTATTCATTCTGGAATTTGTAGAAATGAGAAGATTAATCAGAGTAGAAGATATTTCCAAGATTCTACCTAATACGTACGGATGACATAGAAATGAGTATGAGAGTTCCCCAGGGTAGTACTAGAGTCCACTTTGATACATTGTTCATATCAATGTTCTGCTCAATTGTGTGTACGTTTCAATAAAAAAATTCATGCGTGTTACAAATAACCCACATAAATGACTTCATTTATTTTATTAGTTCATCTTGTTGTACTGTCAATTATTCAAATGTTATAATTAACTTAAAAGTTTAGTGGTTGGGCAATCAGAAAATAATTTCGAAAGTTGATGACACCAAGTGATTTTTTTTATAATGAGAAGACTAAATTACAATATCTTGCCTCGATAAATGTTCAGAACAATAATTGAATGAAGTTTGAGAATAATGGGAAAATCTGAGAAATAATTCTTGATTTACACCTGAAGTGGAACCCACACACTGAACAGTTAGAGTTAGAGTGTTTAGTACACATTATCTATGTTGAATCTGCTTAAATTAGTTCATTATGATTCAAATGATATAATTAACTTGGAAGTTGAGTGGTTGGCCAACCAAAATATAATTTCGAAAGTTGATGAAACCAAGTATAGGTTTTTTTATAATGAGATGTCTAAATTAGAATATCTTGCCTTGATAAATTTTCAGAACAATAAGTGAATGAAGTTTGAAAATAATGGGAAGTTTTTAGGAATAATTCTTGATTAACACCTGAAGTGGAACCTACGCACTGAACAGTTAGAGTAGAGTGCTTACTACACATTATCCAAGTTTGAAGTAAGTTGATTTGAATCTGCTGAGATTAATTTATTATGCTAATTTTCATTCAATTATCTCATATAGAATTTTCTTCTGATGTAGTTTTTTTCATACAAACAATTCATCGCTCAGAAAAGAGAATTGTGTAACATGATATTATTACGAATAGGGGGACACCTATAATAGAGTTTCAAATTATATAAAATATTCTTTCATTATTTTCCCAAAAAATACATACGTAAAAAACTTTTGTGAGCATAACTATTCGACTTTTTTTTTACATCTCATGTTCCATTGTAGAAATGAAATACCAAAAAAATAAAAAAAATCATGGCGGACAAGTCCGAGAAAACAAAAACACACATTTCAATTATTTTGAGATATATTTATTCCTTTACGAAGCATCTGTCAGTCTCAGAACACACTCTCCAAAAAAAAACACTTTCCACCCAATTTTTCGATTCGTCTCCGTTGAATAGGTCAAGGCTATTGAGAATCCAAAAAAAGTTCGATTTTCAGTACACAAACGATCATCTACTAAGATGATTTTTGGGATATGATTTCTATCGAAACTAGAATTCAATCCAAATCCTCAAATTTATCGAAAAAGACTGTGAAAATAGCAGAAATTCAACGATTTGAGCTCTTGAGAGTAAGTTACGAATTAATTTCATGAATATTTGACATCTTGAAAAATAAAAGTAATCCTTATGTTTTCATCGCACGAAAGGCAGTTTTCGAGTTAGGTATTTGAATTTGAAATTCAAATAAGCCTATAAATTGAAGATTGTATTCATTTCGATGATTACTATTTTCAATTTATATATGTTTCAAAAACATAATAACTTCACATTATTCATTACATCACAAGAATCCAGAGGCATTGTAATAATATCGAAAAACTAAAGTGTACTATTTCGTTGGAAATTTTACGTAGCAAGTGCATATTCTGTAATAAATATCATGAAACGAATTCAAGAAGTCACATCCTGTGAATATTTCTGTGAATATCTTATGTAAGACCGATATGTTTGACTTGTCTTTGAGTAACTTTCCCAGATAAATTTCCTGTTGATCAGTTATTTCTAGTAGGTATAATCAATGAAAGCAGATAGTAATATGATTTGACTAAAATCAATCTAAGTATTTTAAATTTTGTTCAAAATCAGGTGTTCAGATTTTGAAATTAACAACAGTGAAATTAAGAATTGAGGGTGATTCCAGATAGTTGACATGGAAAAGACATAATAACTTCACGTTATTCATTACATCACAAGAATCCAGAGGCATTGTAATAATCGAAAAACAAAAATGTACTATTTCGTTGGAAATTTTACGTAGTAAGTGCATATTCTGTAATACTTATATATCATGAAACGAATTCAAGAAGTCAATCTCCTGTAAAGATTTCTGTGAATATTTTATGTAAGACCGATATGTTTGACTTGTCTTTGAGTTACTTTTCCAGATAAATTTCCTGTTGATCAGTTATTTCTAGTAAAATCAATGAAAGCAGATATTAATATGAATTTACTAAAATCAATCCAAGTATTTTAAATTTCGTTCAAAATCAGGTGTTCAGATTTTGAAATTAACAATTGTGAAATTAAGAATTGGGGGTGATTCCAGATAGTTGACATGGAAAAGACATAATAACTTCACGTTATTCATTACATCACAAAAATCCAGAGGCATTGTAATAATGTCGAAAAACAAAAATGTACTATTTCGTTGGAAATTTAACGTAGTAAGTGCATATTCTTTAATATATAACATGAAACGAATTCGAATTGATAAAAGAAGTACAATAGAATGCAATTAAATAGTTATAATGAAGTGGACTGTAATGTACATTCAATAGATAGGTACCTATCATTGACAGCATCTAGCGTTCGTACTGGACAAAATTCAGTTAAAAGCAGATCATTATTTCATCCTTATAAAACATCTATGAACCAGAGTTGACCGACTGAATAAAAGTTAATAAAAAGTCAATCGATGACTAAACAAACGGAAGAAATTTAGATTGGCCTATCTCTAGCTGTTCAGAAATGTGTAGGATTTGAGACACATACTAAGTATACGAATGCAAAATCTCAGCACGATCGTAATTACATTCTGGGTAAAAATTAAATATGTAAGAAGTCATTAATTAAAAAATAAGTCTATGGTCCAGATGATACAATCCTCTTCAAATGTAGCATGAACATTCAGTACTTTCATCAATCTTGATTTACAGAATGTATTTGACTCGAATTCGTCAAGGTTGTTTACTTCAGTCATAAGCGACAGTAATGCATTGCTTACTCCTGTCATAAGCGAACAAAAATACATTGTCACAAACGACTTTAATTGACTTAACCTCCATTTTAGCATTTTTTACCAGTTTTCCTAGATCAATTTTAACTGAATGTATATACTCAGTGGTTTTTAATCTTGTTACTTATAAGTGCAAATTCTGATAATTTTTTTGAAAAAATATAGTCACGTAACAAGTTTTTCCTAAATTACTCGAAATGTTTGAAATGTCGCTTACGTCGTTTTGGCTTGAAAGCGTCGAATTCTTTGATATTCATTTGGAATTGTTTCAATGTCATATTCTTGTATATATCAGGTAAACGATTGTACATAGAGATACCCGCTAGTGTTGGCGGAGATTTGAATTTGAAGGTGGAGTGCCTGGGGACACTGACCGTATTGAAATGTCTTGTACTGTAATTATGAAATCGGTATACCTCATGAGATTATGCAAATTCGAACGTACATACAGGCGGCAGTTCAAAATATAAATGGATGGAAGCGTGAGAATTTTGAAATGTTTAAATGTTTCTCTGCAGGAGTCTCTAGGTCGAATATTAAAAATCATGCGTATAATCATCTTCTGCATAATAAACACTAATAATCTATTTCCGGCGGACCACCCCAAAGAATTATATTATAATTGATATGACTGTAAACTAAGTAGTAGTAAACATCTAAGAGAGCATATATTGGGAGATGAATGGCATATTACGATATGCTCAGAGTTTTGCACAGATGTTCAATGTGGAAGCTCCGTCTCAAGAACCTGTCAACATATAATCCCAGAAATTTGACACACTCAACTGTTCTCAAGGATTGTTCTGCAACTATCAACACTCGTGTTGTGGATTGTGTTGTTTCCCGATATTGAAAATTAATAACTTGAGTTTTATTTAAATTGATCATGAGGGAATTTCTTTTACAACATGAAATGAACTGTTGGATTAGTTCCTCACAGATCATCTTCAGCTCGTCTAGATTCTTTGATCGGATAGCCAAAGAAGTATCATAAGCAAACAAATAATGATGACTGCAATAAGGTGGTCCGATAAATCATTGATAAACAGTAAAAACAGGAGTGGACCCAAAACTGACCCCTGCGGGGACCCAAAATTGTTACGATATTTTTTTGAATTACAGTTATGATTTACAAATATGTTATGATTCACAAATATGTTACAATCCGATAGGTAGCTCCGTATCCACTCAAGGAATATCCCACGATATCCCATCTGATATAGTTTGTCCACGATGAAATGATGTTGCAAACAGACAAAAGCTCTTGAAAGATCCAAAAAATACCCATGACATGATAAGACTCATCCAGAGAGAGGTGGACAGACTCAAATTCACAGCAACCAGTTTGCAGTGATGTTCGTAGGTCCCTTGTCCCTTGTGCACTGGTATAACCTTAACAAGCTTCAAAACTGAAGGGAAACATCCTGAAGTGATGAATCATTATTCAGAAAAGCTAAGTGCTCGGCTATGAGGGCACCTATTCTGTGTGATACAAAAAGTCGAAATGTTCATACCATAATAATTCAGCAAGGTCCTCTCGTTAACCTCAGTGAAATCCTCAGCAAATATCTCAGTTACTGTCTCAGGACAAGAGACTATCTCACCATCCAGCTTGAGAGAACTCCTCGCAAATGCCGTACTTCGAACACCAAGATGGTCGCCGACTATTCTCTAAACTGTGCGAAATTGACTGATCTTGATAAAAAATTTGTATGATATTTGAATTTGTTATAATTTAGCAATTGTTGATATTGCTTTTTGGCACATTTATATTTGTGACACAGGGAGAATGAAGTAGCCAATGCAGGTTTCTTAATTAACCCTTGCACTATAATTGTCTGTTGTTAGAAAGAGATCTCGACAATATTATTGAATGGTGTTCTGCAAATGACATGGAACTCAATGTTGATAAATGTCAGATTATGAGGTTTTATAAAAACAACGCACCAATATTTTTTGATTATTCGATAAACAGATTTGGTTTAAATCATATAGAAAATTTGACTGCTAGGGCTCTTAGAATTCTCGGTTTTATCAAGAGAAATTAGCAACATTTCGGAGTTACTACGATAAAAAATATATATTGCCCAAGTAAGAAGCAACCTGGAATATTCCTGTGTAGTGTGATCACCTTTCTATAGAGTTCATGTTGAATCCATAAAGAGGGTACAAAATAAATCCTTTAGATGGATAGCATATAAATGGGGTCACCCTCGCGAATTCATTGATTATAAAATTCTTCGTCGCTCACTCTTCGTGAAACCAGGCGTCGAAATTTTAGTTATGTTGATTTATAAGATTAAACATAATTTCATAGATTGTCCTTATCTCCTAGACAATGTTGCAATAAATGTTATATATATTTTGAAATATCAAAATAGTTTGTACACAAGTTTTAGATTTTATTTTTGTTTGTTCATTTTTTTCACAGAATTTATATTAATTATTGATGAATATCTTATTTCCTAATATTTGTAAAATGGCAAGTCCGTTTATGATTAAATAAATGAATAAATAAATAAATAAATGAATGAATAAGTGAATAAATAAATAAATGAATAAATGAATAAATAAAAAAATAAATAAATAAATGAATGAATAAATAAATAAATGAATAAATAAAAAAAATAAATAAATAAATAAATATATAAATGAATAAATGAATGAATAAATAAATAAATAAATAGATAGATAGATGAATAAATTAATAAATAAATAAATAAATAAATAAATGAATGAATGAAGGAACGAACGAACGAACGAACGAACGAAGAAATGAATGAATGAATGAATGAATGAATGAATATAATAAATAAATAAATAAATAAATAAATAAATAAATAAATAAATAAATAAATAAATAAATAATAAATAAATAAATAAATAAATAAATAAATGAATGAATGAATGAATGAATGAATGAATGAATGAATGAATGAATGAATGAATGAATGAATGAATGAATGAATGAATGAATGAATGAATGAATGAATGAATGAATGAATGAATGAATGAATGAATGAATGAATAAATGAATAAATGAATGATAAATAAATGAATGAATGAATGAATGATGAATGAATGAATGAATGAATGAATGAATGAATGAATGAATGAATGAATGAATGAATAAATAAATAAATAAATAAATAAATAAAAAATAAATAAATGAATGAATAAATAAATACATAGATAAATAAATAAATGAATAAAAATAAATAAATAAATGAATAAATAAATAAATAAATAAATAAATAAATAAATAAATAAAAAAATAAACGAATAAAGAAATAGATAATAAATAAATAAATATATAAATAATCTGGTTATTAATTCATTTTGGTCGAGTACCTTAGGATGGCCTACAAGTCCGCAATGGGAGATCTCAACTAAAGGTTGCAGGATGTTGATGATATTCCTGAAATTGTTCTCAAAGGGCAAACCACGATATATGATTCCAAATTCGATACTTGAGACAAGAGAGGAAAGATGATTCAAGTTATCACTTGTGACAGTCCTAAATGTGATGTTTTTGTGGAAATAGTATTCATTGAATTGTTCAGTTAGTAATCAAGAATAGGAGTTTTGTGATCACTGATACAAGGCTCACTAACAAAGAACTCTATATAGTCCATCATCAGATACTATACATATAATCAACTTTACTAGATGTGGTGTATCCATACTTATTAGTAAATATTCTACTAGGCTCACTGGAGCAAATTTTTATATTATAACTAATGAACAAATCCAACAGTTTTTTCTTACTATCATCTAGGAGAAGATAATTATTGATGTTAAAATCTCCACATAAGAATAGAACATTTGATACTGAAGTACAATAATTCAAGACATATTCTGAAATATTCATGAAAAACCTTACATCACCTGATGGTGGTCTGTTGACACTTAGCACACAGTAAGTGAGTTCGCACTGGAGTAGCCACTACTCAGCATCAGCTTCATCTGACAACCACGTCACCGTCACCGGGGATATCGAAATCCCTCTTATGAACTATGACACAAAATTCACTGAAACCGGTGAACAATGAGCGTATATTAGGTAAGGTGTGCAATCTTCATTTTAGATAAACTATTAGATAATAGTACCAACCGAAACTGAAAGTGGCATATGTATAAATTCAAGAAATATATGATCAATATCAAAATTGACAAAGTAAGGTGAAAAAAGATAATGTAAGCACAATATATAATATAATAATTATCAATGTTGTCAATTGAAAGAGACAGGGGATAGTGACCAAACACTAAGAATAATAGCTCCGTATATCTGAAGAAAAATTAAGAGGCAAAAAACGAACAAAAAGTTTCAACCTATCTATAGATTTATATAACCTTCAAGAATATACAGATGTTCAATAATCTAGAAGTCAACCTCCTATGAAGATTTCTGTGAATATCGAAAACTAGATTCATCAGAAACTGTTTGAAAGCGATCGCAAAACTTGAGTGTTCAAGCAACGGCATATTATTTGCTTTCGTCGAGCAGTTAATGTCTTGAAAATCGAAAATCGCTTCTATTTCCAAAATTCATATCTGACCTATGTTCTAATAAACCTTTTTCCTCTTTTTGGAGTCAGCCCCCAATTCGAAGACTGAATCTTTTAGGGTAACAAGAAGTTTATTCAATCCAAAATACGTATCTATCTAAACGTAGGGTAGATGTGTCATATTGATATGATTGCTAGAAAACATATTATTATGAATATATGAATTCAACTGTACTTTGAATTTTACCTGATACAGAAAGCTGTTGCCTTTTCGAGGTATCTTGATTTTGAAGTCAACTACCGACGCCGACGTAGGGCCTAAGAGGAGGCGCGGCAGGTAAATGATTTTTGAGATTTACCCCTTTCTCGCGCAGGACAGTTCTGCATTCTTCGGGAGCTGCGAGTAGTGCATACAGCTTGTTGAATTTGATAGTAGTGCTAGTTAATACGATTTCGGTAATTTATGCCCATTTAAAATTCCGACGCGGCCTCTCAGACCCAACGTCGGTAGTTATCCCAACTAGCAAAATAATCCACTAAAAGAACGAAATTATTTAATAATCATCGCATTGCGCAGATTGAAATGATGATATTATTTTATAATGTTTTTAAAACGACAATTTTATCATAAAATAAAGAGATTTCTATAATGCGGTTGTGTAGACGTTCTCACAACTCATATTATTCGATAAGTAAAGAGTCAAAGTGATAAATTTTATAAGAGTTGCATAACGTGCTATGAAATTCTTATAAAATAATTTTAATACGATCTTATACAAATTATAATATGGTGGTATAGCTATTGTGTTACTTATAACAGTGGCGTTAAAAGTTGGTTGTAAAAGAATCTGAATAAATAGATGCATTAGAGTTCCATAAGAAAAGTAATAAGATTGTTGCTTTACGCAGAACACGCTACATTACACAATCAATCTGAATGGATTTTATAATCATCTTATAACTACTACAGAATTCTCTTTTATGAAGAGCTCATAGAATAAAATTGTAGTTCCCAGCAATGAATTTATCTCAAGTCATGCGTTATAAAATAACTTTAAAATCTTCATATACCTACAAAAGTTTAGGAACATCACACTGTAGTACCTACCAGAAAATTTAGGCGAGTTTTCATTCACAAAAAAATTCGACAATATCTGATTGTGATTGAAAACGAAGAAAAAGAGGGGTCATTTTAAAAAATCAGTAAAAAAGAAGTACCATGGAATTCTTCAGACACAGGGTTCGTGTGATCAATACCGAGCTGGAGTGTTATGTAAATAAACGGCCTCAGCCAGCAGTAAAACATTGAAGAAGAATCCAAAAGAAATGAAGGCCAACATGATATCTTGAAAAGGAGCGTCGACATTGATATTGCTGATGAAGAACACTACACAGAGCATGAAAATTTTATGGATTATGTATCTGAAGTTGAAAAAAAGATTAAAATGAAAGGAAAACTCAAGATGGAGGCAACGTCTTTTATTATTAATCATTCCGCATTAAGAGAGCTTTTCGATTTTCATGAAATGGCGCTGTATTGTACAACATAATAAAACTTAAATATCGTATACAGCTCAGAAAAAAATAGAATAATTGTATAGGGTCTCTAAAGTGTGTTCTACCATGTACGCCATTTTGAACACGTTCGGCTGTTCAAAAACCGCCGCCATTGTGAAAAAATCAAACATTAATGTAAAAGGGTGAAACAAAAATTGATTTGTCAGGGAAATGTACAGATTTTTCTCTGCTTTTTCAACGGCCACAGTATATGTTTCGTTCTTTGTTGGAAATTAAACAAATAAAATAAAAGTTGTTATTTTTCATTTTTCATTTGGTTCAATAGTTTAAGAGTTATTAAACTTTGAAATTTCACCCATAGGATGAATATCACCCTGTATATCCCAAACGAAGGCTCTCAAACGATTAAAACCTCTTGTTGCGAGTCCTCCTTAATGTACTTGATTCATGGTATCCATATTTATAGATATATCCCTGAACTGTGAGAAAGTACTTTTATTGTTCCTCAGATGTTACTGTTTTGAAGTGTCGTGATTTTCTGAAAAAGTCAATTTTCAGCTCGAAAATAAAGCCAAAGAAATTGAGGCATACTATAACTACGAAGTTTTTTGAAATTTGATTGATAGCTTTGACTTTTCTTCAATTGTATATAGGGTAAAGGGAGGTTAGTTGGACCAGGAGGATAGACGGACCATCGGTAATATTCTGCAAGGAACGACAGCACCGCTCCGATTGACCAGCGTACGTGGTGCGTTTCGAACAGATCACTTTGAGACATAGAGGAAGTCACAGTTTCACGCATTTAATTGAATGATTTTTAAGAAAACGAATTTTGGGTTGGTGAAAATTATATTTAAAGTTATATGTTTGTGATTTTAAGCTATGTAGGTAAGTTTCTGGTGTTTTTTCAAATACTGAAACTATAAATATGTGTATAAGTGCCTCGTAGGACTTAAAATACGGAATCTATCTTGAACCGTTAAGCTGTTGTCGAATTGTCCATCTATCCTCCCATTTGAGGATAGATGGACCAATACGAGGGAGGTGAGTCGGACCAATTTCTTTTGTTTCAGTATAATGCCTAATAAATACCTACGTAAGAGAAATGTTCCTGTTTGATCTATCAATGGCCAATGCCGAATGAAACAGCGTAAGCAGGTTCAAAATCTCCTCAACCAAGTACCTTTGGTCTACAAAATCAACAAACCACTTCTGACAAATCAACAGCTACTGAAACTGTTACTCATAGAAAAGCTCTGGATGAAGTTGCCCCTGTACCCATCATATCTATGGCTATAAAAAGAGTTCGTAAAAAGATATCAGGAGTTATAAGTTCACCCGAATTCATTGACGAAAAGAAAAATAAAAGCGCAAAAACAAAACCGTGTTCCAATTTGGCAGTAAAAGCGATAAATAGAAAAAAATCAAGAAATAATCAATGGAGCAAAACTTCATCTTCTGGAGAAGAAGCAGAGGATGTCACATTAGATGACGATTTCAGTGCGGATGAACATTTCAGTGATATAGAAAATGAGTGCGTTGGCTGCAGTGATGATTATCGAATAACAAAAAAAAGATGAATGGTTACAGTGTCTTTTGAACAAGCGCTGGATGCATAACACATATTACATTTACTTTTGTCAGAATTATAGCAACGTATCTTCTAAAAAAGGAAAGTAGTGATGTTCATCCTTGTTACCTCCTATGGTCCATCTCACCTCCATAGGGTAGGATAGATGGACCTTTGAGAAGTTTAAGATTTTATACTTTTTCGTTCGAATGATAAATATTCTTTTATTTGTTACTGTTCCAAAGAGGATACCAAAGTTAAGCTATTTTATGAACGAATTTGCAGATTTTTTCTCTGATTAATCAAGTGATTATATTGACTTTTGTAAAATATGGTCCATCTCTCCTCCCTTTACCCTAACAAAAAATAATCAAAACTATATAATTTATTTTAATAAACTCGTTTTTGTCGAGAAAATCAATATTCGATCAGCGGACGCTCAGGTCCCACGTCGGTACTAACGTGACTGAAAAGCCACGTCGATAGATGAAGTTCAACTGAAGAAACACGGATATCACCATTATCATATATCATTGATCGATAACTGAAAGCATCATCGTACAATGTGTAGTATGGAAAAGGCAAAAAAATAACCGATTCAGGATTTATTTAACCACATAATTTCCGGATCATTTATCGCTAACAATTCATTGTGATTTTGTTGACTCCCCATGCTACAAAACAACTTTATTTCAGTTTGATATGATTGCCAGTAAAGAAGGAAATAAAAGAAACCTAATGCGAAGTTGATATGGAAATCTGAGAGGGTTTTGGGGGTGAAAGCGGAGTCGCAAAGGAAAACGAACAATAAGAAGCGGAGATCTCGGGAGGGAGTTCACGTGAAATGATAAAAATGAAACAAAGAATTTATTTCAGTGCGGGTTTATGGCATTTAACTTGCAAATTTTCGGATTTATTCAGTATGTGGCTACAGTGGGACTCATCACCTTGAAAGATTTTTATTCTCCTGCTGCTTAGTTTACTGCCGGGGGAGCAGCAAACGCAGGGTCAGACACTTTACCGTTTCATGAATGCATAATACTACCATTATTTCACTGTTTCTTTCAGGAACATATACCGCAATAAAGCCATTTCTGCATTTCTAGTATTTTGTGTTGAGAGGGACGTTTTTGATCCCCTTTCCAGTGAATTCTTGTACAGATCAAATATAAGTTCCTCACGTGTGTGACTATTGTAAAATGAAGACAAGTATAACTACTGCCAAAGCGCCATGTTTCTCTTTGTTTAACCAGGCTTTAGTGGTGTTGAAATCTTGAATAGTTTTCTGTTTCTTTCTAGTTCTTCAAAATAAAAACGAAAAAATGTTTTTCCTCGATTACTGATTTCTCATTTTGCAATATTTAAAACATATTCTCGAAAGTCTTGATGATTTCAATGTATCATTATGAATTCTCTGAATCATTTCTGATGGTCAATCGAAAACGAAATGCCATTAATTCACTGATCGTGTTTGTTTCGAAATACGAAAGGGATCAAGTAAAATTATCCTGCATTGCATGATATACCTATTTCGGAAAATCATTCGAAGTGATGGTTAACAGAGAAAATGTCAGAAAATTTGATCTGTACATCTCGTGCACTTCAGAAAAACTGTTTGGAAATCAGTCCCAGAAGTCCACGTTGAACCGTCAAGTCAGGTAGCAGGTTGAGTAATAATAGCCATTATAAAAAATCGTAGTCCTCTATTCAAAATCGAAGAAACAGAAGTACAGAAATCATCCCAAGTTGTATACTTTTTTGAAAAATGAAAAGCATTAAAATTTGAAGAATACACGTCTTAGATTTTTACAGATATTTTTGTGTAGCTACAAAGACTCTTGTCACCAAATTCTGGCTTGCGCCGTCTTTTGGGACATTATATTCCGTTCGGATATTATTGAGTAACAAGTAGTCCATGGAAATTTGGCATATTCCACTGTGTATATTGAAATTTTTTTTTCGGATTGAAAATTAAGTCGAAGGATAATTTGTGGAATTTTTATGTCGAAGATTCATACTCGCCAACGCAAAGTAATCGATGCGAAACTTCTCAGAACACCCAGAACACAACCGAAACCAAACATAAATGCTCATTACGTATAAATTCTTCCATAATTCATTGAAAACGTCTTGACTTCAATTTTTATTTTCCTGTAAGGCGCCCTTTTATTGCAGAAGATATCTCGCGCTGAGAATAAATAAATAGGAAGGGTGATAGCAATCTCCCCTTTTTTCAGAAAGAAATTAAGACCGGTGATCCGCGTAAGCAGCCTATACGTATTATGGAATTCCCGGAGCGCTCTAAACAGTTGACGCTTCTTCTTTGCACGTTTCTTCAAGTTACCTTGGAGATATAAACAGACATTGAGTTTTTTCGAATTGCCATTTAGTGCTCGACTATTTGACTAATTCATTTCAATTGGCCAGTTTTTCCTTATTATATTATATTGTTGCCTTGAAGTAAGGCGAATAGGTGGCTGAAGACATTTCAGTACATCTGAGAGACGCCTCTCGATGATTAATGATAAACGGAATAAACGATTTCAAATCGTGACACGATTATTCGCTATGGAATATATTCAAAAAATATTGCCACCGTCAGGTAGATAATGAAACTCGAAGAACTGTTGAAGGCAAAAACCTCTAAACCTGAAATATGTTTGCACATTTTGGTTCACAAATTCCAAGTTCACGTGCTAGCGTCATCATATAATGGAATAACATGTATCAGATAAGGAATTCGAAATGTTGTATTGAACACCAAAAGTCCAAATTTGTTCTTGTGTGCGCTGAATAATCTTCTTTTTACTGTCCAACAAAGATTAATGAAATTTTTCCACTCGATTATAACAATAATTTTTTTTTCATTTTCAACATCAATACGCATTAACAAAAATATAAATAATAAGATTTTGAATATTTCTGATTGGCACAACTGAAGTAGGTTTAGACGAACCCGACTACCTACTTGAATTTATACATCTCCTCTAGCTTTTTGCGCTCGTTCTACATAAACGAGTGCTATAGGTATCGTTTTTTCCCAAATGTCTGTGATTTTTTAGCCGAAAATGGTTTCAAACAATAGGGCTAGACTTCCTGATGACGAATTCGTGGTCAAATTCAATTCTGTCCGTCGGGACGGCCGTCCGTTAGCACGAAACATTTCGAAGGGATTGTCCTAAAGACTCGAAATTTCAGGGTGAGTTCGTTTCCCAAATCCCTTGGATAAGTTGGTCAACCTCCGAGTCGTACAGAGTGTTCCATGAAATATGACCATTCAAAAATTTTGCTCCTCAATATCTCAGACAAAACGAAATCGAAATGAAATATTGCGGCCTGTATGCAAGATGCTCAAAATAAGCTTCATGCAAAACTTTCTATTCATAGTGTACCTACAGAACCATAAATTCAATTGAAATATTGAAAAAAAGAAGTGCATATTTTCCATAAAAGATAACAGATTCGAGTAGAATTCATTTTGTGAATGTAGATCGGGTTACGGAATGTTCATCGAATTTTTTTTCTTCATAGTGTTAACGGAACCAAAGAAATTCCAATTGGAATATTGAAAGGAAAATCTTTATATTTCCATAACAGGATATCCGATTCAAGTAAATTTCTTTTGTAAAAGAAGACTGAAAACCGAATTTTCCTCACAAATTTTTGTGGCCATAGCAATAACAACCATAAAAACTCAATTGGATTATTGAAAAAAAAATTTATTTCCATAACAGAAATCCGATTCGAGTAAGTTTACTTTATGAATGTAAACCGATATAAAGAGTTCGTGCAAATCCAAAAGGATCGCATCATCAGAACAATAGATTTTATTTAATTAGTTATTTTTACGTATTTCATTTTCTGCACGATTTCTAGAATATAATTCCGAGTGTGCTGGGATTCTGCATTCATATATTTGGTATCAATTTCAAGTCCCATATAAAAATCTCGAGGTGATAGTCCTATTGCTCCACCCATGAACGAGCGCTCAAAAAATCGTGCTCAGGGCCTTTTTCTAAATTTTATCCACTAAGTCCATTCTCTTGATGGTTTTTTTTCTGATTTTTCATGACAGTAAATTTGAGACATCTGGTTGATCCTCATTATTTGTGAAGTCAGAAATGTAGAATTATTTCATTGAAAGTTGAATTATCACAAGGACGTCTTGAAATGAACGTATCTAACTATTTGAAAATAAAGGTATACCTATATACACATCTCCAATTTTCGGTTGATTTTTTTAAACTTTACGGATTTAAATTTTCAATTTTTGAGTCAACTAAATCATTAAACGAAAAACCATTTTTCTACAAGCGTGCACTTTCATTCTCTTTCCCGCACGTATTTCAATTCGTAAAGATCACATTGCCAAACAGTGTGGGAAAACCCCTGCTTTTCCATTACCGCACGCAAATGCGTGTGGTAATGGATTAGCAAGGGTTTTTCCTCGCACGCTTTTCTAAAGAATAACGCAAATGTATGTGGTAATGGATTAGCACGGGTTTTTCTCGCACGCTTTTTCTAAAGAATAACGACTTGTCAGAGACTTTTGTCATTCATGTGTATTTAGAATGATCAATTCACATTTGATCTGTGTGTTGAAATCGATCTCGTATAAGTGCTTGCAGAAAAAAAAATTTTCCTAACTCGTGCGGAAAGTGTTTTTCCCGCACTCAAACCTGCTTACCCAAACTCCGCTTCGCGTCGTTGGGTAACGGCAGTTTCGTGCGGGAAAATATCACTTTCCGCACTTGTTAGGAAAATAACTATATCTAATAGAATGCAATTCCCAATAACTTTGATAAACGTTGAACTAGTATTGAATCTTGAATGAAGATTTCGATTTAATCGGAAACAATCAATAGATCTCATTTAAATTGGTTATATTGGCATTGATGATCGTATATTTGGCTTGAATTTCGAGAAATCCAAAAGATGAACGTATACAAGGCGATCTATAGGCCAATACTGACATTTTCATGCGAATCGTGGTTCCTAGATAGAAGACAGAATAAAATACAGGCAATGGAATGAAATATCTTAGAAAAGTAAGAGATGTAACACGAATGCAAAAGTTGAGAAGTGAAAGAATCAGGGAAGCACATTGGAACAGAACCTCTTCATTCTTTCATAGAAAAGAGACAGTTGAGCTTTTGGGGGCATCTGAATAGAATGAATCATGACAGACCTGTTAGAAAATATGGGAGGCAAAAACTATAAGTAGAAGAAGACGGGAGACCTGAAAAAACTTGGAATAAACAAATGGAGGAGATAATTGTTGGAAGGGGACAGACCTGGAGAGAGGCGAGAATATGGCATCAGACAAGAAGCAGTGTGTCGAAGTTTGTATATCAGGAAATTTGAAAGTTAATGTAGTACCCTACACCATTACATGGTAAAAGGGATTATCGATTATATATATATATATCTAGACTGAGGATTCCAATGGTATAATACTTGTAGCTGCCGTAGTTCAAATTTATTTTCGATTGCCTTTGAATACACTTTTTCGTTAACTGCTTCCCAGTAATAAAGTCCAATGGGTTCAAGTCCGGTGAACGAGCCGGCCACGAGATTGGACCAGAAAGTCCGATCCATCTTCCGGGAAAAAATGTTATCAGAAAAAAAAATTTCAGAGAAAATAATTTATCCAGAAAAAAATTTCCTGAGAAATTTCTCTGAAAATTTTTTTTCTGGTAACTTTTTTTCCAATCTCGTGGCCGGCTCGTTCACCGGACTTGAATCCATTGGACTCTATTACTGGGAAGCAGTTTAACGGAAAAGTGTATTCAAAGGCAATCGAAAATAAATTGAACTACGGCAGCTACAATTAAACAAGTATTATACCATTTTGGAATCCTCACTAAGTGCGCCAACTTTGAAAAAACATGCCAAACCTACGTAGTACATTTTTTTTTCAATACAGTCAGTTGAAACTAGGCAATTGTTTATTCGAATTTTTTTTCTGAAAGTACGCCTATTTTTATGAACCTAGATCAGCTGGTATCAAAATTTTGATTACAGTTTAGACAAGCATTATTCAAGGTTACACAGCAAAGAAAAAGTTGGAAAAAGTTGATATTTGTGGCAACAGGAGCGAAAAGACTGTCACAGGTGTGGATTTTGCGTGTTTTTTTAAATGCGCATTATTTTAAAATCATACAACTTGAATTTTTTTTATATTTTTCTGATAACCAGCATTACTTGCCTTTTCACACCCGGGTCCGGGTTGACGTCGAGTAATGGGACACCCTGTAAAA
>CM024243.1:27664328-27752259 GCA_013421045.1 Propylea japonica | reverse complement strand
GAGTTTTGACATTTCTCGTAGTGCTTCTGAATACTTTGTGTACGGATGCCATGAGGATTGCACATTAAAATGGCTCAAAAAATTGAGCATTAAAATGGGTCATTAATGCTCCATTTCGACACATTAAAAATCACCTCTTATTTCGAAGTCGGCGGAAAAATAATATTAATGTACTAACAAATAACTTCAGTCTAGGGAAATATCAAACGAACACAAATAGAGAATTGATTACAAATAATTAACGAGACATAGAAAACCAGATAATCGAATATTAACAGAAAGTTGGGCATCTTCCTATATATCACTTGAAGCTCCTAATTGGATTCACTTTCCGCTACTTCTGGATATACCTTCTATTCTCCCTCTACTTTTTTAAGATGTACGAAATTTCTTCTGGATTTTTCACCAGTAACATTGTTTCTCATTTGTAAATCGGCTTCCTTTTTTGCTATTATAGTTTGTTCGGTCGGATTAAAGTTAGATGTGAGTTTACCTCCTTTCATCATGTTTTTTGACATACACTTTGTCTCCACAATTCAGGTTGTCATTTTCGGCTCTTCTTTTCGGATCGACATATTCCTTGCCTTAGAATTTTTTTATTTGGTCCTGATCGCGAGCATCTTCATCAGCTACTTTGTAATCATAGTCTAGAGCACTTGGTAATTTGTCTCTAAATTGCCGTTGGAAAAATGAATCAGCGGGTGTTTAACCTGTAATCGAATGTGGAGTACTATTGTACATGCTCAAGTAGTCTAATAAATCCTCTTTTCGGTCAAGTTTAAGAGTAGCACTGTTTTCAGTCTTTTCAGTATGTCTCCGTTTTGTCTCTCTACTTCGCCATCGGCCTGTGGCGAATGGGGTACCGTATGAAAAATTTTTATTTCTCGTTCTTTACAAAATCCATGCATTTCCTGACTGGTTAGCTGTTTACAATTGTCCGTCGTGATGGACAAAGGCTTTTCCTAATCTTGAAAAAATATCTTCAATATCTTTATGCATTAGCAGCAGTTATTTGTCAAATTATGTGAATTTCTTTATAGCGGCTGTAGTAATCGACTATAACGAAGAGGTATTCACCTTTTGGTAAAGGACCCATAAAAATCCACGGCCACACCAACCCATGGTTCAGTGGGAATTCCCTTCGCTTAAGAGGATTGGGAGGATTTGGTGGCGAAACTAGTTTTCATTTGCTAAAACATTATATTGGTGAGAGTATCATATACTTATTCTTCATATACACCTTTCTGACTGATAGTATTTCTGTATCGCTTTTTGAATTGCTCACAGATCCAATAATCAGCCATGAAATTGGACGGTACAACGGTAGTGAACATGCTAGGTATAGAACAACGAATACGATTTGAGAGTAGAAAAGAAGAAAAAACGGAGGAAGAGAATTTTAAGGTGGCCTGCTGGAATATCATGTCCTGGATGCGAGATGCCATGAGAGATACTTCTAGAGATGAGGCAACACAAAGTGAACATTGCGCACAGTCTGAGAATTAAGCGGAAAGGCAGGGGCACTATGAAGCTGCCGGGTTATATCTTATTTATAGCGGCGTGCAATCTTGAAAGAGGGCATCAGCAGGTGTAGTATATGTAGTTTGATGAAAGAATCTTTGTAATGTCATTGAATGCAGAATCCGAAGAAGAATACATATTATGAGTGTTTAGCCCCAGACAGCGCAGTCCCAGAAGGAGAAGAAAAGAAGAAGAAACAGATGCCTTTTACAGAAATATTGAGACAGAACTGACAAAAATACCGCCAACCGAAAAGAAAGAATTATAATTTGGGAGATCTGAATGCTCGAGTGGCAACAATTTGCTGTTGGGATAATGAATCGATTCAACGAAGATCAATCAATGATAATGGTGAATTTCTCATCGACTTCTGCGCACGTCACTCTCTAAGATGAAAAATACCTTTTAGTAGAGAGATCCAACAACAAAGAATGGTATTGTCCAGAGATAAAAGAGTTGGCGAACGAGAGAAGGTAAGCCTACATCAAATATAGAAGCAAGAAAACATCAGAAGAGAGGAGTCAATATATAGAAGTCAGAAACAGGATCAACGCGGAGATAAGGGACATAAAGCGGAAATACTGGGAACAATTCACTTCGGAGCTCAGAAAAAAATCTGGGGTGTTCTGAGGAAGAGGAGGAAGGAGGTGGCGAAATACATAAGAACAGTGCAGATCGATGGAAAAACGTGGGAAGAACACTTCGAGGGGTTGCACTGTGCACATGAAGAGAAGGATGATAATCGCTATAGTGAAGATGCGGAAAATACAGGGGCGTCCGAGATCACGAACCAGGCAGTGAAAGAAGCAATTGAAAAACTGAAGAATCGTAAATCTCCAGGTCCAGACGAGAAACCAAATGAACTTCTCAAGTATGGAGGACCGATACTTGGCCGTGTACTGAAATCTCTCTTCAACAGAATACTCAACACAGGAACGGTTCCAGAGGAATGGAAAAAGAGTGTAACAATACCAATTTTCAAGAAAGGAGACAAAAAGAAACCTGAAAACTACAGAGGAATCACCTTGCTGAACTCTACTATGAAGCTGTTTACGAGGATTCTGACGGATATGATACAGCGGCACACGAACATCTCCGAAGAGCAGCAGGGATTTAGGAAAAATCGATCAACTCTGGACGCAATATATATAGTACGACAACTAATAGAAAAGTCCATAGAGTACAACAAGCCCATGTACATGTGTTTCATAGACCTGACGAAGGCTTTTGATCGAGTCCAACTGAGAGATGTCACTCGTATCATGAAGAAAAAACATGTTTCTAGTGATATTGTAAGGATTGTAAGAGAACTGAATCGTGAAACATCCACTAGGATAATGACAAACAACGGTCTCACAAAAGAAATACCAACACCGACAGGAATAAGGCAAGTAGATTTCTTGAGTCCCCAATTATTCAACATGATAATGACGACATTATCGAAGAACTGAAGAAGACAACAAGGAGGTACAAGCAACAGGTGAAATTAAAAATAATCTGCTACGCTTACGATGCAGTAATTGTGGCTGAGAGCGAAGGCGATCTACAGAGAGGATCCTGTTTAATGTCTACACCAAAGGCAAAAAACTGAATATGGAAATATCTACCACGAAAACAAAGTCACTTGTGTTTCAAAGGAACAATTAGATGTAAACTTGTGTAGTTGAGGACCGACCAATTGAACAGGTTATGACGGTTGCATATTTGGGAGTGCAGATCTCGTCTAATCAGGACAGAACTAGGGAAATCAGAGACCAAAACAAATAAGGCAGCAAGGATATCGAGAGCTCTTAGAGATATTGTGTGGAACAACAAATACATGCGTAAGGAATCCAAAACCAGATTATATAAAACCATTGTGAGACATTCTTTAGTCCCATGTCATGTTCTTTAGTGTCTGAGCCAAATATTAATACATCATCTATAAACACAGCGACTCCTTTACAACCAAGAAGGATATTTTCAAATACCTTCTGGAATTTTTCGGGAGCGCATGTTATGCCGAACATCAGACGTTTGTACCGGTACAAGCCTTTTTCTGGTTATGAAAGTTGTTATATACCTTGAAGCTTCCCATATTTCCTCCATATTTCATCAGTTGGAAATATTCTCTAAACTTCATAAAGTTTAGAGAAGAAAACTCTCCCTTTTAGTTTTGGCAAAATCGTATCCACGGTGTGAATTGGGTGATTTTCTCTAAGTATGGCCTTATTAACCAGCCTAATGTCAATACATATTCTTATATCACCATTCCGTTTGACTATCAGTACCATTGGTGATATCCATTTGCTAGGGCTACTGACAGCTTCCATTATATCTAGTTGAACCAACTCATCAATTTTATATCTACTTTGTACCCCAATGGAATAGGTATCCTTCAAGTGGTCGAATATTTCCAATGTTTGAAATTGCGTTTCGACCACCCAGTTTGAGTTGCCCAAGGAGGAAATAGCTGTTTCTTTTCCTAAAAGGTTTTTTGTTTCCATTTCTGATCACATAAAAAATATCACTTTTTTAATAGAGGATGAGATTTCAATGTTTGTTCTGAAGGTTCCTAGAACGTTGAGAGGATTTTGGCTACCATAAGCCATGAATATATTATTCGATGATTGGTCTGGTCCCATACAATAACCCTATGATGTTTCAAATATTCCCATGTCTTATCTGTGATCAAGTTGCTTATACTCCCAGAGTCAATAATCATTTCGATTTCAATTCCTCCTAGTTTGGTCTAATTACTGAATCGTCATCCAGATGGAACACATAATCTGTTTACTTCGATAGATTGTTGTAGTTCCTGCGTTGGGCTGGTGTTCTTTATTTGGAATGTAGTTCCTCCCTCTCACAAGGCTCCTACAAATTTTCGGAAATTAACTTTTTTTTAAAATTTCAAAAATGTAGCTTTTAATGCAGGACAGGGAGGGTCTGAAGATTTATGCCCATTTCTTCCATATCGCGTGCAATGCTTTTTTTCGAATATGTGCACACTTATTGATGCTGTGGAGGTCAGGTGAATGAAAAGATTCCTTGTATCAAATTCTGCCACTTCTCTATGATCGATTCTGAAGCATTTGCTCAGATATGATGTTGTCGAGACTTGAATTATCACCCATTGTTAAGGTCTTTCTCCTTAAATCTGAGGAATAACATTCCTCCACAATTTGATCGAATATTTGCTCGTCAGTGTCCGCAAATATACAAAGTTCACCTGTATTCTCAGCTTGATCGAAAATATATTGAATTCCTCATCAGCTTCTTGATAAATTTGCCGGTATAATACCGGCCACCACCATAGGCACAGAAAAACTAACGATAAAAAAAAGTATGTTCATAGATATACTGACCTAATTCAGGTGATAAGATATAATCACAGAACACTTATATTTCATAAAGAACTACAGAGAAGGTGTTTTGTTGGTAGTCTAAACTCTCTAAAAAAATTAAAAAAATTCATCGATATTTGAATACAGGTTTCAATACTATTGCAAAGAGATTTAATACTAAACACTGGCGAATGGTGTGTTACTAAATTTCCACCCAAGAACAACACTAATACTAATAAAATTTGATCACAAACTTGGCCATAATCCAGGATCATTTTAAATGAAAGAAAAAGAAGTTCGTACTCACTGGATTTTATTTTTACGATTAACTCGACTAGTTTCGCCTGCTAGCATCCTCAGGAGCTCTAGAAGATTTATTTTACAGTTTTCAATAAAATTTTTACAATGAAACACAAAATATGCTTACTTGTCAATAAAAGTAATATACACTGAACATTTACTGGAAAACTGACAATCACAAACAATAAGACGACTGAAAAATTTTCGGAATTCATCAATCAAATTTAGGGTTATGTTCTCAAACACGGTCAACCACAGAAAAAACCAAAAAACAAACACCGTACCAGTCAAGTCACACAGAGCGACATCTGTCTACATAAAATTAGTCTTGGAGTAAATTAGGTTTTCAAAAATTGGCTTGTATGAAAGATTGGTCTCAGTTTGGTTATTCAGACAAAAGGTTGAGTTCTTCTTCAAGTTTTCTTTATTTCATAAATTTCAAGTAAATCCAACTTATTTCCTCTCCCAACGTTATGTAATAATTGTGTGTTCTCTTTCTTGTCAAATTCATGTTTAGTCGACTTCAAATGGTTCCCAAATGCATTTTTGATTATAATTCTTATATGTTCTTTTATTCTGGTGTCTAATGACCTATATGTTTTCCCAATGTAAAAAGCATCACATGTTTTACAACTCAACTTATACACACCGTTTTTTTGTAATATTGGAGTTTTGTCTTGCAATTTTTATAGGGAATGCAGATTATTTTCGGTTCTGAATGCAACTTTCAAGTTTCTCTCTCGAATGCTCGTGCAATTTTATAACTGATCTCATTGTAGAAAGGCAAAGAAAATCTAATCTGTGTTGTGTCCCTTTTATCTCGATTATTTTTATCTATATGTTCTTTCGTAAATATTTTGTATATTAATTATCCACTATGTTTGGATTATAGTCATTTTCTTGTGCAATGTACTTAATAATTTTTTTCTCTTTTCAAAATTTTTCTTGCTTAGTGAATCTGCAACAATCTATTTACGTATGAGTTGAAGGATGCATTTTGTGAGCTTCTGGTGATTGGACAATTTATTAATGGTGTTAGTCGTTTGAGTCTCTTTCTATAGATATCCATTGAAATCTTATTACCCTCGATTTTAAGAGAAAGGTCCAGGAAATTTATTGTCTTGTTTCCTATCTCCATTGTGAAAACTATTTCATTGTGTATTGAATTAAATATATCTAAGAGTACGTGAACCAAGTCTATAGGTCCTAAGAAGATAATTAAAATATCATCGACATATCTGAAGTATTTAAAAATGTATTTTTTTATTATATGTCTGTCTATCTTGAATACCATTCGTTCCAAGTAGTCCATGAAATTCTGCTAGTAACGGTGATAGGGGCGATCCCATTGGTAGTCCCTTTTCTAATTTATAGAACTTGTCTTGGAACTGGCAAAAAATTCTGTTCAAGTGACAAATTCAGCAACTTCAGAATATCCTCTTCAGGTTGTTGTCGATGTTTTTTCTCGTTAGTTCAACTTCCACCAATTTGACATTATTAAGTACATTGCACAAGAAAATGACTATAATCCAAACATAGTGGATAAATTAATATACAAAATATTAACGAAAGAACATATAGATAAAATAATCGAGATAAAAGGGACACACACAGATTAGATTTTCTTTGCCTTTCTACAATGAGATCAGCTATAAAATTGCACGAGCATTCGAGAGAGAGAACTTGAAAGTTGCATCAGAACCGAAAATAATCTGCATTCCCATATAATAAATTGCAACGACAAAACTCCAATATTACAAAAAAAACGGTGTGTATAAGTTGAGTTGTAAAACATGTGATGCTTTTTACATTGGGAAAACATATAGGTCATTAGACACCAGAATAAAAGAACATATAGAAATTATAATCAAAAAAGTGCATTTGGGAACCATTTGAAGTCGACTAAACATGAATTTGACAAGAAAGAGAACACACAATTATTACATAACGTTGGGAGAGGAAATAAGTTGGATTTACTTGAAATTTATGAAATAAAGAAAAACTTGAAGAAGAACTCAACCTTTTGTCTGAATAACCAAACTGAGACCAATCTTTCATACAAGCCAATTTTTGAAAACCTAATTTAACTTCAAGACTATAATTTAATGTAGACAGATGTCGCTCTGTGTGACTTGACTGGTACGGTGTTTGTTTTTGGTTTTTTCTGTGGTTGACCGTGTTTATGAGAACATAACCCTAAATTTGATTGATGAATTCCGAAAATTTTTCAGTCGTCTTATTGTTTGTGATTGTCAGTTTTCCAAGTAAATGTTCAGTGTATATTACTTTTATTGACAAGTAAGCATATTTTTGTGTTTCATTGTAAGAATTTTATTGAAAACTGTAAATAAATCTTCTAGAGCTCCTGAGGATGCCTAGCAGGCGAAACTAGTCGAGTTAATCGTAAAAATAAAAATCCAGTGAGTACGAACTTCTTTTTCTTACTAATACTAATACTTACTACTATTATCAATATACCATACTTGATATAGGTAGGTACTCAGTTAGATCGATCAGATGTTCTTTATTAGGTCACGTTGCCGTGCCTCCGATACACGACTCCAGTCTAATCTGCTCGTAGCAAATGACCAAGGAGATTTTATATTTATTTTGACATAATTATGAAGGCATACCGGTATGAAATTTATATATATTGTTTTCACCTGTAGTTGAGAAGTAGGATAAAATTCATACTACTCACAATATAGAGCTTACCTTTGAGGCATTCGGGTTAAAAATGTGTACCATGCTCTAATTTATTTATTTATTTATTTATTAAATGAGTGAATCGAGTTGAGGACGTACCTATAAACTCGAAAGTATATGAATTATATACAAGCATACAATTGGCTACAAGAAAGAAAGCAGTAAATTGAAATGAAACAGAATGATTAAGAGAAAAAAAAAATAATGTTTCCTTTGTTGACCGAAAGAGATGACACAACACAAACACTCGTTCACAGGTTCTCTACAGTGAGCACTTCCACCTGTCGTAACTGTTTTTGAAGGCGTTGACGGACGATGATTGGACAATGTTGTCGGGTAGTCGATTCCAGTTATGAAATATGCGGTTTGGGAGAAAATATTGTCGCTGACAACACTTGAAGTTTTCACGACTTAGTTTTAAGATGTGACCTCTTAAGTTGTTGGTGTTCAAGGTGAATAAGCTACGAATTTGCTCACCAAAGTGTCCAGCATTGCTCTAAATGAGAAAATAAGATCCCCACGCATTCGTCTCTCTTCAAAAGATGTCCTCATGGCAGAAAGTCGATGCTCGTACGACGGTCGGGTAAAGCCATAATGTATCGAGTGGCCCACCTCTGCGTGTTTTCCAATACGTTGACTGTACCCATCGTTGAACACCACCAGACTGTACCGGCATATTCTAGAGTTGGCCGGACATATGTTTTGAAAATTTTCCCAAATGTTTGGTCGTCGCAGCCTCTGAATGATTTATGAAACATATAAGTTAGTTGTTTGGCTTTTGCGGATACTCGTTCAATGTGGGCCAACCAACTGAGGTCGTCAGAAACCGTAACACCAAGGTCGTCAATCTGAGAAACAGGAGCAAGATAGCAGCCACCGATGCTGTAGCGCAGCCGAGGGTTGTTTTTCCCGATATGTAGAACAAAACACTTGCTCGTGTTGAGAGGAAGTAGCCATATTTCACACCACTTCTTCAAATTGTTCAAGTCTTCCTGCAGGGTGGCATAGTGAGAAGTTGGACAATTATACAGCTTCACATCATCCGCAAATAGTGATACTGTGGATTTAAACTGGAGAGGGAGGTCTGAAGTGTAAAGGAGGAAAAGCAATGGCCCCAGAACGGAGCCTTGAGGTACGCCAGATAGCACAGGCCAAGCCGAAGATGAGAAGACACTGCCAACTCGAACACGATATGAGCGGTTAGAGAGAGAAGGCTCGTAGCCAGTCGAGTAGTCTCCCCCGAACACCTATTTGATCTAACTTCGCCAGCAAACGGTTATGTGGTACTATGTCGAAAGCCCTTAAAAAATCGAGGTAGACCACGTCCATAGGTTGTCCAGTATCCAATGCCCTCGTCCAATCGGATATAGCTGACAGTAAATAAGTGGTGGTAGAGCGTCCAGGGACAAAACCGTGCTGTTGGTCTGGAATTATTTTGTTGCAAAGAGAGAACGCAAGGGGTTGCTCGCTAATTATTCTTTCTAGTATCTTTGACACTGTGGAAAGCAAGCTTATAGGGCGATAGTTGTCAGAAGATAGTTTGTCACCTTTCTTGAAAATAGGAGTTACATTAGCGAAAAGCCAGTCCGAGGGGAGAGCACCAGTTGACATAGACTTGCGAAACATGATGGTAAGCGGAACAGAGAGAGCACCAGCGCATCGTTTTATCAGGTTTGGTGTAATTCCATCACAACCAGGCGCCGACGAAGTATTCAGTTTAGAAAGATGAAGCTCCACAATTGACTCAATAATGTCGATATCGGTTATCTCGAAGGAGTTTCTATGAATATGCGGAGTCAGATTTGGAACAGGTGGCTGGGGAGAAAAGGATTGAAAGAAAGATTTCGCTAAAATATCAGCCGTCTCCTCGGGTCCAGAACTCAGGTTGCCAGAGTCGTCTTTCACGACAGGTATACTCACGTTGGTATTCAGAGAAGACTTTATGTACCTACTTAAAAAATTTCTTTTTGTTTTTAGAGGAGGCCAGTTTGTTCTCGAAGTTTTTCTTGGAATTCTGAAGATGAGTGGATACATAATTAATAAAAAATTGCGATGTGTGCTGAAGTCGAGTGCAGATTTCGTTCTCAAGAATCTTTGCCACAGAGATTTCTTTCTTCTAATAATTGACGAGATTAATACCTGTTTTCTGAATTCTCGTGTCCTTTTCAAGTTATTTCCTAATTTATCATTGTAGACGTTTTTATGAAAATATTCGTGAGTCAATCCATACTAATATTGTAAATGCGAAAGTAACTCTGTCTGTCCGTTATTCTTTCACGCTCAACCGGCTGAACGAATTTTGATGAAATTTGGTATGGTGATAGATGATAACCTAGAAATGGTCATAGGCTATAAATAATCACGCTATCGTTCTTAAGGGGTAGGCAGTAAGCAGATAACTAAATTGAGTTAGTGATTTTTAGTCGTTTTTGTTGGGACTTTTGTTCTTTCACGTCTAAACGGCTGAACAGATTTTGATGAAATTTAGTAAGGTAATAGATGGTTACCTAAAAACGGATAAAAGATCAAAATGATCACGTCATCGTACTTAGGGGGTAGGAAGTAGGCAGAAAACTGAATTGAGTTAGTGATTTTTTTATGGTTTTTGCTGGGAGTTTTGCTCTATCATGCCTAAACAGCGGAACGGATTCTGATGAAATTTAGTTAGGTGATAGATAGTAACCTAGGAAAGGATATATGCTATTTATATTCATGCTATCGTTCTTGTGGCGTAGGCAGTGTGCAGAAAACTAATTGAGTTAGTGATTTTCAATCGTTGTTTTTAAAAGTTTACCTCATTCACGCCTTAACGTCTAAACGGATTTTATAAGACTTGGTAAATAAAGATAGGATCCTAGGCACGGACACAGGCTACTTTTAACGCCGGGAAAATACCTCATTCCCGCGGAAATCTAGCGTGATCGTGTCAAGAAGCGCATGACGCCATAGCTACTACTGAAATGATTTTGATGTTTTTTAACTGCTTGTTACTAAGACTTCAAGTAGTATTTGATTACTTTTCTAACTTAGAGGGTCGGTAACCATCATAATTTAGGGAATTTATGATAAAATTTTGATATTTTGATGCAACTGTCTCTATTTACAGTTTTACTTGGATCGAAACTAAGCGACATTCCATCACACTACTCAACTTATAGGGTAGGAAGTTGAAGTTGAGGACTGGAACACGATAGTGGGACATTGTTGCAGGGTAACTTACAGCCGGGAGAAAAACAAAAAACTTATGCGGACGAAGTCGCGGGTAAAAGCTAGTAGTCAATAGGATATTACGTGACACAGAGGCTGACTCAAACACGTGTGTTCAAAATTTTACCGATTATGCTGCATATATGTATGTTGTTGTATTTTTTTTAGTTCAGATGGACGAATAATCGCAATGAAACGAAATTTTGTGATTGGAATCAAATCCTCGGGAAGAATTGTACTGGTATGAGAGTGAAAAATTTATTGTTTCTTCTGGTTGGATTTTGAATGCAGTGATGATGATTCTGGTTCTATAGTTGCAATGAGTAGCGCCATATGTTGAGTTCATTTCAGAAATAATGTTATCTGCCGAACTCAATTAAATCGAAAAACCTGACTGGGAATCAACGATCCGAAACATCGAAACCTCATGGTGATCTCTTAAATTCTGGCTTAGCTGATTCTATCAAATCAATAGAAACTAACGTATTCCAAATATCTTTTTTCGATGAATTATTACAACTGATTTTGCACCGAACAAACTTATATCTATTTATATGAGGAACTGCCTCCAAAAGTATCATGCTATCAAATAATAAGTATAATTGACAACAGTTGTTTTCATTTCTTCAGATACAATAACGCAAAACTATAAAAAATGCTCAAAATAACTACGTCTCGCTAAAATACATGCATTAACTCTCTGATCATAGACCTTCGAATTCTTTCGAATATTCCGGTAAAAATTTCTTATGGTTTCACACGATGCTACAATTCGACCTTTCAAATTACTCCATATACAAAAATCCAATGGGTTTAAATCGGGAAACCGTCAAGGTCACGCCGCTGGTCCTCCACGACCTATCTAGCGGTCCCCATGTGGTATTTAAGTAGGTTTTTTAATGACTCCATAAACTGAAATATATACAGGCTAGCCAACATATTTATGGCAACTTCATTTTTTCAAATGGCCTGTATATTTTTCCATATTTGGCTAGCTCTTTTTCTCATGATTTCGAATTTGTAACATATTTTGGTCTATCTCTTTTATTGTGAGTACCACAGAGTTTCAAATTTTAAGAACCATCTGGCAAGCTCTGGTAAGCATTTTTCAAATGGCAGACTGCGTTTAATGAAAATGCTCATTTTTGGAGTTAGGATATTGTCAATACATACAGGTAAACAACATATTGAATATAACTACATTTCTCAAATGGGACACCTTCTAGGTACTGTATATTCTCTCCAATTTTCAGAGTTCAAAGTTTTGAAATGATGATAACGAATGGAAAAATATATGAAATATCTACGAAATGCTTTATACTGAAACATTTTACTTAAAAGTATTATTTTAAAATAAAACTTCAACAATCACTTAAACTTAACCAATAAAGAATAATAAACTATGGTAGTATGGTATGAATAACATCAACTAAAGAAATTGCTCGAAATACCACCTTCATTCAATACACATAGTTCATGTGGTTGTCTCAAGTTGTTTAGACTATTTTGATAGCATTATTATGGCTCTGATTCAAATCAGAAATTAAAGTGATGCTGAGCTTGCCAGATGGTTTTTTAAATTTGAAACTCTGTGGTGCTCAGAATAAGATAGACCAACATATGTTACATATTCGAAACCAGGAAAAAAGTGTTTGCCAAATGTGGAAAAATATACAGGGTGTTTCATTTGAAAAAATAAAGTTGCCATCAATATGTTGGCCACCCTGGAACTATTTCAGTTCATGAAGTCATATTAAAAAACCTCAGTTGATTTCGTGAAACTTTGGATGGAACATTTTTTTGTATCTCCTTTGGTAACGAACTTAAGGGGGGGTGAAATTATAGTGAAAAACCCTGGACTCCTTAAAGTTAATTTCAAAGAGAGCTGGAGCTCCATCATGAAAGAAAATGCTTCCCCTTTTATTTGCAGAGGAACATCTTACAGAAGAAATGGTAGCTCGTCTTCAAAAAAACGTTTATACTCTTGTAAGTTCAACGTGCCGAGTAAAAAAAGGACCGACAAATAATTTTTCAGCACCCCAAACCGTACATTGAAAGAAAATTGTTGCTGTTGTCTGAAAATTGTAGATAGAATCATAGAGAATCTTTTTTCTTCAGTCAAAACCAATTTTGAGCGAAATCAATATCTTAAATTATTCATTATATGTGACATGATGAAATGGAATGAACAGTGATCTTAACTGCTTTTTAGTTTGAATTTTTTTCTGAGAAAAGTTTCGACAGTATCGAAATTTTGCGGGAGACTTCTTTCCTTCACAATTAAATGGGAAACCTTAAGAGAATTTCATTTTTCGGAAACCTATCCCACGAAAACAATTTACGAAGGAAAATCATGAGGGGTTAATATTTTTAACCCCTAATAATAAAGTTATAGGATCACACAAAAATTTTGTGAGTAACATCTACTTAATCAATCATATTATGTATAGTTTTATGACGCAGTGTTTTTTAGGATTTCTAAAAAGAACTCGTCATCGCCTACCGAAGGCTATATCTTGGAAGGGAAGTCGATTTCGAAAAAAGTTTATATGAACTACCCCTGCTCATTTTCATCGAGGAATCATCTCCTTAAGCCCTCCGCATTCGGTTTCAGACACCCTGTATATTTTAATGATTTAGAGAAGGTGAGAGTGGTTATTTCTACTAACAATTATAATAATAATGTTTATCCCCCAACAAATTCATTCCTAATTTTTTCCACAATTAAAGAAAGAAACATGCCTGTGTCACAATCAGTAAAACGGTCAAAATCAGTAAGATGGTACAATTGTGCAAAACGATCAATTGTTCAGTCACATCCGGTGTGTATGTCCCAAACATGTGTCAAGTAGTTTGCATATCTTCCTATGAATTAGATTTCATCTTACTTGAAACATTTCTTCTCCTATATTCAATATTATTTTTCAGTTTAATTCTATTTTCATCGTTATATGCACTTGACAGCCGGAGTATTGTCAATAGCCTATGACTGATAGACAGGTTTGGAAAATTCATTTGAAAGCATAACAATTAACATGTAAATCCTCAAATCGCTTTGAAACAATGCAAGAATCGAAACTTCATTGTGATGCCATATGGAAAAAACATTAGGTAATGCGGAAAGAACGCTGGAACCGTAGTGGGGAAAAAGCGATATATAAATTATGAAAAACGCTCACTAATCGCGATTTCCGAAAAATTTTTTCGACCTCCTGGGTGTCGAATAGGTAGGCTGTATCGACGCGGAGCGTCGAAATATTTTGGGATAGGTATTTTGATGGAAAACGGCACCGAATGCAAGTCGCTATTGGTATCAGAGCCTTTTCTCACAAAAATGAATTTCGATTCCAGATTCGAGATCGGAATATTGTGAAATAATACGAAAATGTTTGTTGGATATTTCTGGACAAACTTCGATATTTTCAAGCCGCCTCAAAAATTTTTGACATATAATATTACCTTACAACATGGCGTTTTTGGCCTAGCGGATCTTTTCCGTGTCGCATTTCGAAACCTGGGTTCGAGCCCGGCCGGGGAGGAGTCGACTTATGGTTGCGTTCGCTGTCAAGCGACTTTTTATTTCTTTTCAAAACGGTTTAGTCAATTACTGACAGATATATGAATATTTGCGGAGAGAATGAGTTTGAAATTATGAGGATTATTGTTTCAGGATTATGTTTTATCGCTTTTGTAACTCATGATCATAGAATTGGTGCTTTTCTTTCTGAAATGATATTATTTATGTTTTTTTACATTCATTCGTGACATTCACTTGGAGAGTTGATTAGAATTAGCTGAACTGAATTTCTGAATGGAGAATTTATCAAATACATGTATACATAATGGGTACGTTCAGAACCACTCAACTGTTGACATAAAGCAAAAATCAGTTGAATAGAGTTGAGTTTCAGCGGATGAAAATCTTCTGAACGCTTCGCTGAGTGATTTACAAATCTGACTTATCATGATATATAACCTTACTTTTTGATACCCATTTGAGAACCTTTTTGTGATTGTACTTGAAGATTATAAATTGAAGTGTATTTGGAATAACCAAAATACTCCTTAATAAACTTCAACTCACAGAACACAACAATACTAAACTTCAATTGAAAACCCTAAACATAAACAAATCACAAAATAGGTAGGTGATTTGCAATAAATAAATTTCATATAATACATGGTCGAAATGTGGACTGTTGTTTTTCGAATTCACATTTCTTAATTTCACGAAAAATTTCGAGTTCTTTCTCTGAAATGATCATTATACATATTTTTCTGTATTCTCATCAAATTTGATCACATATTCGAAAAGGGCAATAAATTTGCTATAGGATAAGAGTGATTTGCAATAAAAAATGTCGAATAACACATGGTCGAAATGTGGACGGTTATTCTTCAATTTAACATTCCTCAATTTCACGAAATATTTAGAGTTCTTTGACTAAAATGATTATTATTAATTTTTCCTTGTAGTCCCATCAAATAAGATCACATATTTTGAAAGAACAATAAATTTGCTACAGGATAAGAGGGACTGTGTACAGAAAAACTTTTATTGGGGGCGTGGTAGGGAGATGAATATCACGATTATGAGGATAACAAAATTAGTCTTATTTTTCAGTAAAGAAAACTATACTTCATTTAGTGTTCCTTCGAATGGCATATCAACTTTTGTTCTAGCGATCATCCTCCGTCATAATATTATGGCTAACATAATAACAACGAAAAAGTCTAAAAATTCCGAAATCTAACATGCTCTCTTTTGAAGTTCTTCGTGATTGAATTATAATGTAATTTAATGAAAATCATCCATTCATCTTGAATCGAAATAATAACGGAAAAATTAGGAAAAGCCCTAAGCAGGAGCTTTTGAGCGCTCGTTCATTGGTGGGGCAATGAGTCTATTACCTAAAAATTCAAAATGGTACTTGAGATTGATATATGAATGCAGAATCTCAGTAAAATTGGAATTATATTTCGGAAATTATTCAAAAAATGAGATATACAAAACATACAAATTGAAATAATTGAACTATATGATTCTGATGATGCGATCCTCTTGAAATTTTGCACAAACATTAAATATATAAGTTTTCATTCACAAATGAGTTTCACCTGAATCGAATATTCTGTTATGGAAATATAGACATTATTCTTTCAATAAGTATTCCAAATGAATTTTCTTCGATCCTGTTAACACTATGGCCACAAAATTTTGCATGAAAATTCAGTATATCAGTTCACATTCACAAAAAAATTTCACTCAAATCAGACATTCTGTTATGGAAATATAAAGATTCTTCTTTTCAATATTCCAATTGAATTTCTATGATTCTGTTTCAATTATGGCCACGAAATTCTGGATGTGCATTCAGTATATCGATCTCCATTCAAAAAATGAATTTTACTCGAATCGGATAACCTGTTATGGACATACAAGGATGCTTCTTTCAATATTTTAATTGAATTTTCTGTTAACAATATGACCACAAAATTTCACATGAATATTCAGCATATTAGTCGACATTCACAAAAAAATTTCAATTGAATCAGATTTCTGTTATGGAAATATAAAGATTCTTCTTTTCAATATTCCAGTTGAATTTTCTATGGATCTGTTAACAATATGGCCACAAAATTTTGGACGAGCATTCGTATATCGATATCCTTTCACAAATGAATTTCACACTAATCGGATATCCTGTAAAGGAAATATAAGGATGCTTCTTTCAATAATTCGATTGAATTTTCTATGGTTTTGTTAACACTATCGCCACATAATTTTGCATGAAAATTCAGTATATCAGTTTATATTCTCAAAAAATTTTTCTCTAGAATCAGATATCCTGTTATGGAAATATAAAGATTCTTCATTTCAATATTCCAATTGAATTTTTCATGGATCTGTTAACAATATGGTAACGAAATTTTTGTCTCTGTCATACATGGTAGTTTCCTGAATTAAATACTCCTGATTTCTTGAAAGTGACCCTATCAATTCATAATATCCTATGGCCCCTACTCTCCCAAAATCTTCTGGTACCACCTACAAAATAAAGGTCTGGCCTCAGCATCTACAGGTAACCGATGATTTCCATAAAATTACATTGAGATTCAATCACGAAAATAGCGCTAAATTATGTTCGGAATTTTTAGACATTTTCGTTGTTATGTTATGTTATTCGAAAGTATACTAAATCAAGTATTTTTTACTGCAAATAATAATAAGAGTCTTTTCTGAACACAGAGTATCTTATCTTGTGTAATATATTGCCTTTCTGAATATGTGGTCAAATTTGATGAGACTACAAGAAAAACTGAATAATGATCATTTGAGAGAAAAAACTCGAAATATTTCGTGAAATCAAGAAATGTTAAATTGAAGAATAACCGTCCAGATTTCGACCTTGTGTTATTTAACATTCTTTGTTGCAGATCACTCGTTTTATCATTCCTTGAAATATGGCAACTTCAAAATTAGACACACCGTATATACCTATTTAGATGTAGAAGTATCCAAAGATGTTTTCATTGCCATAAATATCCAATTCAAGAGATATGTATTGATTATATGTGATATAATTGATTGGTAGCTATTTCTCTTCTTGAAATTTGAACGAACATTCGAGCTTAGAACCTATTTCAAAAGTTTGGAGCCAGCGTTCTATTTATTTGAGTTCAATAATTCGAATTTCGTGATATTATTGAACTTATTTCACTTATTCACGAATTGGTATTTGGTAATTGATTTCATTTTACATTTTTAACGATCTATCATTTAATGTATATACTGGTCCAAACGAACTATCGCTTATCTGATCTTCCAATTCTATTGATCTTAAAATATTGTCTGTATGGAAGGGTACATCCGAAGGGCCACTAGTTTTAACATTCTAAACGAGGACACCTGAAAGTAAATCAATTATGATCAGATTAGAAAGAAAAAAGTTCCATTATTCGGATACAAAGGATTCATAAGACGACATGGACATGTGGGCAGGCGTCGATTTTTGCTCTTAACGTTCCAGTCAAAAATCCATTCCTCAAATTAGCGAGGATATTTCCAAAACAACGCATTGAAGGTTGACCGTGATGTGCACAGAAAAATCGAAAGATATAAGATTAAAAGGACCAGATCATAACCAAAACATCTCAAACGCCACATAGAGCAAACATCATGTTGAAAAATAACACAGCCTCAAAATTCTGCTTATCTGAATATAAATAAATACTTCCACAATAATTTGACACAATCCTAGATTGTTTTAGCGCATTTCACTATGGAGAGAGAGGAGAACGATAAACTTGACTTTCTGGATGTAGAAGTACACAAATAAGAATGTGGAGCCATTTCAACAAACTGTTTCACTGAATCAACTAGGATGTGTAAAATTTTGAAATTCATTGCCGATGACCCTGCTAGCCACAAGATAAGAACTGTTTAGGGTGTACTACACAGAATGACATAGTTGAGTTATCATTCCTGTAACAACTTGAATTTGAAATAGATTGGGCATATGCTCGAGGTGAATAATTAAACCCACAAGTTTGTTAGTGGATGCATGGCCTCCTTTTCAGAAGAAATACAGACATTAACCCTTTCGTGACGGGAACCGCTTAAACGCGCAAATCGCTTACTGACTTATACGCGGGAGACGCATATTTTCGAACTCCTCAAAATAGCGTTGAATAGTTACCGTTGTAAGAAAAAGGTTTCATTGAGTGAGTTTTTAAACTATAAGTCGGGGAAATAAGAAAAAACTTAATGAAGCTGATTAAGAAGGATATTGCTTAGTCCCAAAAGAAGGCAACCGCTAAAAAGCGCGGATACTCAAAGGAACTCGAAGGATCTGAAAATCCCCGTATAAAAAAAAAACCCTGTCTCGAAAGGGTTAACGAATCGGAGAAACCTGTGTGCAGATTTTTGATTTTTTTTTTGTCCAGGTACTATCACATGAAATAAATGGAATTTTGTATGATAGTGTCAGGTTGGATTGTTATAACACCAAGTCCACCAAGAGTTCATACACGCTTTCCTTGTCTAATGTTCCTGTGGAAAATCATACATCGGCCAGACCAACAATATTTGAGATCACGAAAACACTAGCTTATCAACGATTGTAAAAACCACAGCCAAAACAAATCTGAGAAAACAGAGTTAGCATCTCACCACTTGGACAAGGGCCATTCCTTCAAATTCGAAGATGCAACAGTATTAGACAGGGAGGTCAATTGGTTCTAACGCAAAACAAGCGGAATGATTCAAATAAACCGGATCGACACTATCAACCTGAAAACAGACTGCTCGAATCTCAGTAATATACACACACCGGCAAAATTAGGGGAACACAAAAAAAGACAGCTTTCTTTTAATTAGTACCTTTTATGTATGTTTTTCGCTTTATTTGGGCTTGGATATTAAAAATAAATATGACACAATAGAACCTAGGGTTGAACATTATTTATTTATACGTAATTGCAAAAAAAAAGAAATTTAAATCAGTTTGAGTTTACGAACCATTTTTTTAAAATTGAGTTATCTTTGAAAATGTTAGTAAATTACATTATTAGTATCTTGTATTGCCGCCGCGGGCTCTAATTAGGGCTTGAATACGTCTGCCCATGCTTCTTATGACACTGTCAATCCTTTCCTGGGGCAATTTTAACTCCTCAACATTCCTTGGAGGTGGGAATCCTTTCCCGCACTTTGCGTCCAATCATGTCCAGACGTGCTCTATCGGGTTCATGTCTGGGTATCGATTTCATTTAAGTAATCGCGAACCACGCGAGCAGTGTGCGGCCGAGTGTTATCCTGCATAAACACAAAACCTGGCCCTACAAATGGGGCAAAAGGCATTACATGGGGTTCCAGGATCTCGGTTATGTACCTGTGTGCAGTCAGAGAACCGCCATCAATGATGACCAAGCGGTGCGGGCTGTTGAACTTATGCCACCCCACACCATAACGGACCCTCCTCCATATGACACCGTTTCGGTAAAATTAGCTTGATGGTACCGTTCTCCTCGATATCTCCACATTCTTTCCCTCCCGTCGATGCCATTCATCGGACCAATCTTGGTGTTGACGAGCGAAAGCTAATCTTGCAACTCGGTGGCTTACCTCAAGTTTAGGCGCTTTTGCTGGTACGTATGACTTTAAACCAACTTCGTTTAACCTTCTTCTTACTGTTCGTTCACTTACACGCACGTTACGCACCTCTTCTAAGAGATTTCTGGTCTGGACAGCTGTTTGTCGACGGTTTCTCAACGTTTGCATCCTTATAAAACGTTCGTCTACGGCATTGATTGCGCGTTTTCTGCCTTGTCCCTGCCTCCGCACGTAAGATCCTGTCTGTCTGTATCGTTATACACAACGGTGGATCGCAGATACCGATACAACCAACATTCGACTCACTGAACGATATGTGTGACCTACCTCGATCATTGTCACAGCTTTGGCGACTTCAGTAGCTAGCAAATCACTCATTTTGTATGCAACAAAATATTAACTCTTCAAACAATAAGTAACAACAAAATAAGCTAGAACCACTATTGACTGCTCAAGTGAAATCTTTTTCAAAAAAACAATCAGAGCACTTACTGTCAACAAACACTTGACAGGGTATAATTTCTGTTAGATTGTTGAAAAATGTCAGAATATAACAAAATATTATGTCATACGAGAGTAATATCTTAAATAAATGAACCACTTGACGAATCACTCATGAGTCCCAAAAAAAGGCATTTTTTTTGTGTTCCCCTAATTGTGCCGGTGTGTGTATATAGGGTGTCCTGGATAAGGTGGGAAATATTTTAATAGGAGATAGAAAACCCCATATGTAGTATCTAAAAGTACTAGATTCTTAGATACAGGTTGTTTTTTGAATTTGAATGTACATTTAAACCACTGAATCTCCTGAATGAAATTTGTAATGAAAACAGCTTTCATGAGGTTCCAGAAATATCATTCGATTTGCAGGATCATATTACATAAACTTGAACAGTTGTGAAAAGTTCGCGAAGTCACCCTGTATACTGAATTTGACGTTTTCTTCGACATCTGCGTAAACTATAACATTCAAACATTCAATTCGCTGAATAATGTTTTTTGGCACCATCCAGATTGCCGAAGACTGAGAACAGACAATAAGAAACGCTTAGTTTGTGTTCTTGATTCATTACTAAAATTTGTTTTTCGAAAATATTTTCGAGACCAGTCACGATTTTCCTTTGCGTTCTGGTCGATTGAGAGAACGCATCAAACACATTTTTCCTACTTCAAAATGTTCTATAATTTCCACCAGTGGCGTCCATACATATGGCTTTTTATAAAAGCATATACGCATGTGTAAGTTCAAATCTACCATGAAACTTTCAAGACCAAGTATTCCTTCTAGAAATTTCTTAATGACATGTACCTCAGTAAATTTCACAGAAATTAGTCATCATCATTCTACTCAAAAAGTTTCAATATCGAATTGATTCGTTATGTGGTTTTGGGAATATCGGTGAAATAAAAAAAATTTCAATAACTTGATTATTTATATTTTGTTTTCTTTAGGAAGTCAATCATCCATTCCATTTAATGAAATATTTTCACTCCTTCACTATTTTCATGAATATATGTATAAATCCTATAATCTTATGTTCATTATATTATATTCCCGAACGAAATCCAATTTTTACGAACAATTCCTCCGTGAGACTATAACGCCGTAATGAAACATTTAGAGATCAACCAACATAAAGAAATCTTAATTAAAGCTTCCTTTGTTCTCTAGGAAGTCCGCGTTCTGATTTTCCAATAGAAAACGAAATTCAACACCCGGGTATTCAATCCTACGTTAAGAAATTCGACATTGACTTGAATTTCCACTATGAGGGGGATTGTAATTATTCGAATTTATTTGGAAAAGCTACGCTTCTGCATCGGAATATGCCATATCACCTCCTCTGATTGCTTCTGTCAAAGAAGGGTTATCTTCCGCATGTATTTGGAAGATGTGGTGGAAATTTGAAGTTGCGAATAATTAATCATTACAATATGAAGGTTTTCTTTCCTCAAATGGACTTACACATTATAATGAATAAATTAATTTAGAAACATCAATAGTATTAGGTACTATCAAACAATTGGTAAAACCAATAACCTGTCACTCTGTTCTTTGATAATTATATAGATTACATATCTGTTGAAAAGCTTATCATATAAACGCATCATTCATGGAAATTTTCTTTATCGTTGGCAACAAAGATTAAGGATCAATCTTTGGTTTGCATAAATTATTCATGAATTGAAAAATTAAAATATCTACCTATCTCGGAAATGTGGATGGACATTCTGGCTCAATGTAACACTAGAAGGGAATTAGTGACATACGTCAATATGTTTTTGTGAAGAAGCGTAATTGGTTGATCTGTTTCGGAATTACTTCCTCTCAAACTTTTTCCCATTGATTTTTCAATATTAACGGAAAAAAATTCAGTTCAATGTGAAGTCTGATACTTAGGACGAACACAGACGCGCATTTTTGTAGCAAATTCCGCCTGAATCGTATCAGAAGAATATTTCCAAACAATAAAATTTCTGGCCAGTACTATCGGTTCTAACCTGGAAACACATAATCTTCGAACAAATACCTGAAATTTTCAGTACCTATGGGTTTAGGGTCTGAATTTCTCATACAAATCTGTTACCGGATGATTTTTTTCGAAGAGTTTGTTACTGAAATGATTTTCTTAAATTTTTCAATATTTTCAAACCGGTAGTTTTGAAATTAGGTATTTTGATGTGAATTAGGTGCTCTGATTGATACCACTTCCTTGCATTTTGTCTCGAACAAGGACGAAGTTAGCTCCCAGGTATGAGTTTAATATTGGTTGATTTATATCGATTAATATTATTCTCTGCTTTCACTTTATATATATATATATTGTTATGGTTTCGTGTATTTCTTATTTAATTTATTTGTATTTGTAATTGGTTTCGAAATTACACGATCCAAACAAATTATTGAGCTATTTATATTGATTTATATGACTCTTTTCAGGGTGGATTCTAGAAAGAAAATTTTCGTGACTTTTCACTATTTTATTATTTTCTAACTCCAATTCCTTTCCATAGTAACAAAACATCTTATTTTTTTTATAATATCCTGCCTACTCACATTAAAAATACAAACTCTTAAAATTAACCATATCAATCCCCTTGAACCATATCAATTCCCCTCAAATTTACTTGCATTTTGTTAAATTTAGAATAAACTTTCGCAAAATGGAAATAAATTTCATATTGCAATGCTAAAACTTCTTTGTTCTTCATACAGTAAAATTATTTTGAATATTTTTTTCTTCAATCTATTTGATACTCTTATATCCATTATATATGCCATTCCCTCATTTGGTTGAAATTCCCATCAAATTCCCTTTGTAATGTTTCCATTGTTTGATGATTGACCTCTTTGTGATTTTTTTTCTAGGTTTGTCATAGACTTCTTCAACAATTTTTAGATCTTGATCAATTTCTGAAACTTCGACTATTCCCATATTTCTTGTCATCAAAAAGTACCATACTATGGACAGGCCCTCAACTAACACCACACTGCAATCTAATTTCGTTTTATTAAGGGTTTCATTTCCAATTGTGCCCTCAGCATTATTTTGTATTTCGCTTTCTATCTTTTCTGTAAATTTTTCAAACAACTCTCTTGAGTTATTTTCCATTCTTTGGAACATCTTTCTTGAATTATTTTCCATTTTCACCTCTATTCTTCGAATATTTCATCCATTTTTTCTTCGCTTTCCTCCATTTTCATTTCCATTCTTTCTAAAGTTTCTTCCATTTTCCTTTCCATTTTTTCCATTCTATCCATTCTCTTTTCCATTTTTTCCAATATTTCAAATAACCTTTCCAATTTATCATTTTCCATTACTAGAAATCCAGCCTCTACGTTGGGCGCCATTTGTTATGGAATCGTGTATTTCTATTTCGATTTATTTGATATTTTATTTGTTTGCGAAAATACACGACCCATACAATCTCCTATGTGAATTTTTATTGAATTATTATTCTTTTTCAGGGTGGACTCTCGTGAAACAAATTTTATGACTTTTCTCAAATTATTTATTTCTGACTCCAATTCCTTTCCATAGTAACAAAACATCTTATTTTTTTTATAATATCCTGCCTACTCACATTAAAAATACAAACTCTTAAAATTAACCATATCAATCCCCTTGAACCATATCAATATATATATATATATATATATTAAAATTTTTATGGGTATTCGGCAAGGGGCCTGGTTGTGAATAAAGACAACTATTTGTTGCTCAACTGTCTATATTTCGAGACTATTGTTGGGCTCTTCATCAGGACACTAAAAAATATACACACAGTTAGATGTTATTTGCAATCAAAAAAGATTAACAATAATATAAGAAGGTGCTTTACTCACCGAGCAACTCAGTTGTTACTTCCGAATTGCAAGAGCAAGCTATACAAACAGATCATTGATCTAAGGGGACTTCTGACCCCACAGATATTACAATTGAATCGTGACATACAACAAATTGATATTATTACATTTAAAAACATACGTAATTAAAAGGAGGCACGCCTGTCTGACAATTGAATTTTTATAGGTTATGGAGCACAGAAAAAAGTAGTGACATCAACAAAAACATAGAGCTGGCTCATCAATTCAACAGTGCTGGTTAATAAAAATTTTTTGTATAATATTTTGGCCGAAAATGTATCATGCATCATAACTATTACATATAGAAGTTGTTAATTATATTCACATTTATTTTTTATTTTTATCTAAATACAAAAGGTAGCTGTATTATACTGCTAATACCACTAATGTCAGTTCTCTCATTAATGCTGTTATCCGTGTTTACTATTTGGCACATTTCCAGGAATAACCTTTTATTTTTGTTAGAGCATGAATTTAGTATTTTGCAATTTTCAAAGTCAAAGGGGTGGTCGAGGTTGCTAGCATGTGACGCCAGGGCACATCGCTCAGGATGTTTGCGAATATCACTCTTGTGTAAATTAATGCGAAGTTGTAAGGCTTGTGACGTCTGCCCCACATAAACCCCCTGACAATTCTTACATTGGATAGAATAAACTACATCCCATTTAGAGAAGATCGGAACAGGACCTTTGAGTTTCGTAAAGAGTGCCCTGTTGGTTTGAACACTGTACTTGGCAACTTTTATGTCAAGTATAATCGACAAGATGTTAGCCAATTCATTTGTGAGTGTTGGTATAAATGGCAGAGATACGAATTTTATCGATATGGTTGGTAGCATTCTGTTGTATCGCCCCGGTTGCCCTGTTGCTCACTGTTTTCTGTATTGGGTTCGCTCTTTCTGAGTTGGTACTGAAAATGGCCGCTACAATAGTAGCCAACGGTTACCACCCAAGAACTGCCAATAACCTCATTTTCAGTACCAACTCAGAAAGAGCGAACCCAATACAAGAAAACAGTGAGCAACAGGGCAACCGGGGCGATATTCTGCATAAATTCAGAAAATCGAACAAGGAATTAGACGAAATTTCTAGCCCGTTCAACATCGATGAATTAAAATCAGCGATTAAAGGCACAAAATCCAGGAAAGCAGCGGGTTTCGATGGAATCTATCCAGAATTCATCAAACAATTGGGCAAACCATTATTTTTCTGTTCCTTTTTACTGCTTTGATTTTTTTCGTTTCAGAATTCCGAAGGCATCCTGGAGAGGGGTTATCGTTTGGACTGAATAAGGCATTAATCCTTCAATATTCTAATATTTTTTTAGTGTTATTTTTATTGAAACGGCGAGACAGGGTTTTTTCTACTGGGGTTTTTCCCTGAGCTCTGGTATCATACGAAAAAATAGTTTGGTACCCCGTTTTGCACCAACCTCAGTAAGGGATTTTTATTTTTGTTTTATGTATTGTATTTTGTTAGCTCTTGATTGCAAAAGAATATACTTACATATATTGATATGGAATCGTGTATTTCTATTTCTTTATTTATTTGATACTTCAATTATATGAGAAACTACACGACCCATACAATCTCCTATGTTAATTTTTATTGATTTATTCGACTCTTTTCAGGGTGGATTCATTGAAAAAAATTTCGTGACTTTTATTTAATTTTATTAATTTCTAACTGTCAATACATTTTCATGGTAACACATCTTAATTTTTAAATCCTGCCTACTTATAAACTCTTAAAATTATAAATTCACATCAATTTCCATAACAGATTCCCCAAAATAATAACATTTATTCATTGAATGACTTAATGAAACGAATAAATATTATTGATTCTCAAACTGTATCAGTTTAAGTTCAAATTCGTAGTACTTACTTACAAACAGTATTGATTTTGTCCACGAATCATCAGCCAAAATGAACTTCTCTCTGTATCCAAAACAAATGTTCACGCATTTCACTTTCTTTGCCTCCATAAATTTCACACTATCGTTTCATCATCATAGAGGCACATACAAGAAACAAAGATAGATAAAATGGTGAAACCATTAGCAAGTCCTGTTTTGACTATGCCGAGGACTCTTTGTAGAGCCGCCAAGAATTGGAACTATTGCTATTCACATTGTTGCCAAAGTTGTTCGATTGGAATAATCAGTTCATCAGATACCATTGTTCTAACTGTCTGACCGCTCATAAATTGACAACATCTGGTAACCATGTAAAATTACTAAAGACAAACTTGAGTAAACGTATGGGTTTTTCATATTTTTGGTGCGTATTTTGATTCCGTTGGTTTAAATTCTGAAACTCGATTTAGCCGAAAAACACTTCCAGGTGCTTTTTTGTTTCTACAAGCTTCAGAAGTAACACCTGATCGTTTCTGTGAAATTATTTTTTGAAAATAGAAACATGCAGTGTATATTTTCACCCAAGAGATGATTTTCTGATCTATGGAGCAATTTGTTTGTTAGATTGGTGTTATTGCTTGATCAACACAGTGTGTTTTCAAATATTTCTTTTATTTATTCTTGATTTGTGCCTGTTTGCGATAATGTGTTTCAGGAATCACACCACATAACACTATATTCTTATAATTTCGATAAAAATGATGAAATGTGGCATAAAAAGAAAGAATACATCGATAATATTCTTGATAGTTTAATATTAGCATTTACCTGCGATCTTTTCAGAGTGTATAGTTCATAGTTTCCAAATTCCCTGTTATTAAAAAAAAAGTAAAAATTTCACTGGAAAAATGTCATTTTATTTTGGGGTACACTGTACCCCAGAGTACTATTTGGGGAGTATAAATTATGGTAGCATTCAAGGGATATATAATTTGAAATGGCCTGGCTGTAATTTCGAAAATATTTGAAATTCAGAATGTTAAACCGTAAGAGGTACCCCTTGAACTATCCGACGGTCTGATTCATACGAAGTCAACCGCAATATTTCTACATGCTAACTACCCACAAAATTTTAAGTCTTCGGATCATTTTGTTAGAAAGTGAAAACGGTCACGATGGGTTGGCTGGACATAAACACTGTTTTCCTCTGATTGTTTATAGTTGAGTTCAATGGAGTCATTTGGATTTCATAAGGACCAAAATAGGACGTGGAAAATTAAAGACTCGACGTGAGCTCAGCAATAAGCTCATCAATTTTCATTCAGCACAGTAACAGTTAACGATAATGGGTGGAACAATTGAATATGTAGCTCCCTTAAATTAACTTTTTTATCGTTAAATGGGCGACTTGAAGGTACGATGTCATCCAGTTTGTACTCGAGTTTGTACAAAAAGACCGAATATAGCAGTTGAATTAGGTTGAAGAACATAAATATTACTGCATGTTGATGTTGGTAGCCGCAACGAAAACTGTGAAGTATTCATGGTCGAGAACTGGGAGTTCAAGTTCCCAGGTGGGTGAGTCGTCTTCATCAGGCTGTCTGATGCATTAGGGACTACGAGGTTTGCTTTGTGGCGGACAAGAAAACGGAGAGCGGAGGACCCACAGTCCCCGAAAGCTTGTCTGGTGCCTTAGGAACGCATACTCATCACAATTTAGACAGACGAGCGGTGGGACAAATCGAACATTGACCATCTGATAAGGCAAATAAATGGAAAGGAAAATCATTGTTTTTCAGAAAAACGCCGTTAATATGTATCTTGCCGCGCCACTGCACTAGATATACAAGTGTCAATATAATGCATTTTTAATAATGATATGTTGAATAAAATTTCAGTTCAAAACACAACGTCTTTTAATACAGGTGGTATGTGACATGGTGCTGTCGATAAATTTGATTAGGTATTTATAGTGAAAAAAGTGAAATGGAAGATTATTGAGGTATATCTCAAATTAATTTCAGCGGAAATTCATCTGAAAATTTAAAACTCTGGCGAAAAAAAATTAAAATTATCTGGTTTCTTCAGAAGTCAATAAAAAGGAGGAAAAAATTCAAACTGCCAATCTTCTTAATTATTTAGGAGAAGAAGGTATGGTGACGGTTGTTCTTCAAAAACACATTCTTGATTTCACTAGAACTCTCAAGTTTTTTCTCTAAGGAGATCATTATTCAGTTTTCCTTGTAGTGCCATCAAATTGATACATATCAACAGAAGGCAATAAATTTGCTACAAGATGAGAGAGTCTGTGTGCAGAAAACACTCTTATTGCAGTCGTGGTGAGGAGAAGAATTTCATGATCCTTGTAAGTTAATGAAATCCAATTTTTCAAATGGTATTTTCGATATGATATAAATAATTATGCAAAAGCTTTTCTTCAGTGAAAAATACTTCATTAAGTGTACTATCGAATGACATATCATTTTTTGTGCTAGATGCAAATTATGCGCCCTAATATCATGGCTAACCTGATAACAGCGAAACAGTCTAAAAATTCCGAACCTAAACTGGCTCTATTTGGAAGCTGTTCGTTATAAAATTTATCAATTCATCTTGAATCGAAATAATAATGAAGAAATGAACCTGCTTCTTCAATACATTTGACACATCGTTTTCGTACTGAATCTACAATTCTACAAAGTTCATAGCGTTTCTGACGCATTTCTGAACAACACAATTTATTCTGTTCATGAAATCCTTCCGAGTGTTAAAGCGAATTAGAGATACTTTCTCGTTCAAAGTATTCTAGACATAAGAATCCAAAGGCGTAAAATCCGGGCTCTTCGGTGGCCATCTGGCCGTATCTTCTAATCTTATATCGCAATATATTCATAGAATAAATATTGACTTTACAACTATTATGTACTGGACAGCCATTCATTTGAAACTACACAATTTATCTGTTAGGTGCACTTCATGGATTGTGTTTGGATTAATCTGATTAATTATTCAGCATTAAAGTGATCGGTAAATATAACTAGCCCGAAAAGTTCTTCTCTCATGACTGCCAACCTCATGTTAAGTTAACCCATGTTGGAAATGGGGAAAAATAGTCGCATGAATGTTTTTTCTCTGCCATATATGGTTGTTTCATAAATCAATAATACCTGATTTCGTGAAAGATGCCACATCAGTCCTTAATATCCTATGGCCTCCACTCTTCCTGAATTATTCTGGTACCAACTACAAAATGTAAGTCTTCTTTTTACTGGGTGTTGGTGAAGAAGTAATTTAAAGTATACAGAATTTTATTTGGGTTAACTTCATTTCGTGCGTTACATTTGAGTTCAAGTTTTTTGGCGAGGGACGCCTCCCCTTGGTTTTTGCTGGATCTTACATTGATTAAATAATTAACTAATTCGCTTTAGTTTAAATTTTATTAATTTATATACAATTCATTGATTGAGTAGGTCATCCTTTCAACATTCTTTCAGATATTCATCGAAACACACATTAAAAAACATTAGAAAATTAAATTATACTTTCCAAATATCAAATCTCTCGTGCAAGCGGTATACCTCCCCGGCGTTGCCGATTGAGGCGTCTGGCCATGTCTTCAGAAGGCCGTGGTAGAATAGTGTTATTTGGAATTAAATATTTTGGATTTTGAATTCCGATAACTATTTCTAGTACTTTTGTCGGCGTTAGTAAAATACTGAAAATCTCAATTTTAATGAAAGTTAACTATACATTGACTTTATAACTTATTTTTGATGTTCTCTCGGGTAGGTTTTGAACGAAACAAGACACATTAAATGGAGAAAAAATTCAGGATTTCAACGAATCTTATGTGAAGAAAGAGAAATAAACAATTTTCAAAATACTGGAATGCTAATAAGTGATTTAATACTTGGTATTTCCACCCTTTGCGTTAATTACAGCTCAGGAACGACGGTTCATACTCAAAATGAGTGATCTCAAAATGTTCTGATCTAATCTTTCCCAGATTTCTTTGAGTTGGATTCCTAAGTCATTAAGAGTAGCTGGATGATTTTGTGAACTTCTCAGCCTTCTATTGAGGTTGTCCCAAACCTGCTCAATCGGATTGAGATCTGGTCTTCTTGCTGGCCATTTCATTCGAGAGACTTCAACTTCTTCAAGGTACTCCTGAACGATGCGCCCACGATGGGGTCTGGCATTATCGTCCATAAAAATGAAATTTTCACCGAATTGCACTACATGTTCTTCAAGAATGTTCTTTATATACCTATCAGCATTTAAACAGGTATGTAGTCGACTGTTCTGATTTATTCCGATTCGGGTTATTTGGGTTGCAGTCAAACCAAATAGAATACTCCTTTTTTTAGGTCGAGCTTTCAGACTATTTCAGCCCTTCATCAGGAGCGGCTATAAATTTAAAAACCTATATCAACAAAAATACATACATGATTTCAGAGAACTTACAATTTGAGGTTAATTTGTAAAAAGCTGTAGTCACATATATAGAAAATGCAAATAAACCTGGAAACGTAGTCCATGATACTTTTACTGTTCTAAGATTACAAGTAGTAATGAATTCTAAAATAAGATTATACGGATTATCATTGAATTATTATTTATTGCTATAATATCTTCGGCTATATTGAATATTTTGATGACGTATGTCAACTGTCTTAAGCCTGGTTCTCAGAGCTTCGTAGTGTTGCCAGCGACAGCAATTCAACCATTCAGAGAATATCAACAAAACTTCCCCTGACCCCTCTTTTTGGTTTCTGGTTTTCAAAATCTGTTGCGAACCGCCTCTTCTGTAGTTGAAATAAACCAACTTCACTTGTATTTCTGCGACAGCGAGAGAGAAAATAGGAGTAGTGGGGATTTGTCGCTGGCAATAGAACGAAGCTCTGTGAACCAGGCTTTATTCCGCTCAGTCTAGTCATCGAGTACCATTATTCTCTTTTTCTTCTTCTTATTTCCTATCATGTTATCTTTTTGAATCCATATTATTTTTTACACTTACTATGTACTATTTTACTAATTTCCTAGATAAAACCTTATTGGAGCCTAATTACAAATTAGTTTTAATTATACTTTTCCATCTTCTAAATGGCTCAAAATAAAAACAGAAGACAGACATATACATGTGCATTCAATTCTAAACAGGAATATCTACTTCTACTTGTCTTAATTGGCACCAAACATTTGTGATCTCTTTTTTTGTTTCCTTTTTAAAACCACATCACATACACTCATCTGATTCCTGAAAACATCACGAAACTCAACTTTCACCTTGAATATCCGCTGTTTTTCCAGTATTTTTCTTTTTATTTCACTCGATCAACAATGAATATATGTTGCTCAAGTTCTGGATGTCCTTCCTGGTAGTGATGCAATGCTCTTCCTGGGAAACTCTTACCATCTCTAGGAACAATCTTTTCTCTGAGTTTTTCTCCCTGTCCAATATGTCGACTTCATCAAAATTAGGATGGTGTTCTTCTTCTATCCTATGAATCGCTAATGCACAACTCCTTCTGCTGTTGTTAATGTCACTTTTATGACCTGAAAGACGTTGCTTCAATGTTGTTGAAGTCTGCCCTACATATACTCCTTTACAATATTCCATTTTATTGTAGTGTTGGTGTGGGAACTTTTAGATTTGTAAAAATTGATTTTTGTGACTTTACGTTTTTTGTTGCAATTTTAAATTTCTCTTTAGGTATCAGTTTCTTGAGTAGTGGTGTTAACTCTTCAATATACGGCAAGGTGAAATATATTCGTGTTTGTTCTTCACTTCTCGTTTATCAGCATTCATAGTTCCATTATCAACGACCAGTAGGACTGTGCGAGCAGTCAGAGATATTCCACCCAATAGCATAATCGATCCTCCCCCGAAATCAGTAGTACAGGCAGAATCTAGACTCATTTGTGGAGAGAAATCTTTCCCAATAAGTCTTTTCCCAATGGATATGCTCTCTCGCAAAATCCAAACGCGCCCTTCGATGGGCTGGGGTAAGAGCTGGGCCTCTTGCCGCAACACGAGGCCTTGAATTATATTCTCTGAGACGATTTGTTATTGTCTGAGTGATAATTTGCACCCCATGAGTTTGCTCAAGCTGATTTTGATAGAAGCGAGCGGTTTCAAACCGTTATCTCAACGAAGAAACTCTCAAGTAACGTTCTTAAACGGCAGTTGGTACCCGTGGTCTACTCTGTCCTGGTCTTCGGACATTCATACCTCTCTTCCTGCATGGCGCTTGGGCAGATTCCTCTTGGGTCAAATTGAGTGTTTCGCGTTGCATAGCGATCGAGTGTAGAAAATCAAACGAAAGAAAAACTATTGATCACTTGAATTGATCAAGAACAACTGATTTCAGAATGGAGACAATACCGCTGATAATCTCATCTTTTTTTATTCCTGCTTGGAAAAAACATCTGTATTGAAGAAAAATGTTGAATGTGGATAACATATGCATGCATAATTCTGATAAAAATAATTATCATTGAGAACACCTTCAGTTGTAGAATTAATTTGAGATATCTACAGGGTGACTGTGACGTAAAGGACAACGGCTAACTGGAGATAGAGGACCTCAAACTGAATGAGGATTGGGGGTTTAAATGTCCTATAAGGCTATTAGTTTCAGAGATATAGGTGTTTTTGTAAAAGTGCTAAAACTATAAACTCCCATATCTCGTCAATATGGCAATTTTTCGCTGATATTTGGAAAGCTTGTTACAATACATATTCTCCATCAGATCGAGAAGAAAAATTCCCAAAAATTGCAGGTCCGTATTTGAAAATTTCAATTTCCGTGTCAGGTTAGAAATATCACTCGGTATATGAGATAAAAAAATTTGAATTGGAAAATTGGAATCTTCAAGAAAACACTGAGTAAAAATCTGTTTTTAGTTTGAATGGCACAAATTTTTATAGTTTTATGATATGTTGAAAGTCGAATATTACAATTTATTCATATTGAATTCAAGAAACATACTATTCCTGATAGAAAAAACACTGAATTTGAGATGCTTAAATAATCCTGACGCATTTTGAATATTCCTTCACATCTTGAACTCCTGTTTTATTAATTTTTTATCAATATTAAAGGAAAAATTAAAAAAAAACAATAGATATACAAAGAGAGGAACAGTAGCACATATGATTCATACAAAAATCAAATAAACAAATGCTCGATATGCGAGAGCCATTCCCCTCACACACTTAATGACTCTTTTGAACAATTGAAGTACTTTTCATATCCACAAGATGAAAAATTATACTCTTGATAGAACAGAAACACTGGATTTCAGCTCGAGAAAAGTCGACTTTCTTCTCAGAACCCCTGAACAATAATCCATCTGGTACTTATGTTTTCAACAAAAATTTATTCTTCAATGAAATAATGTATGAATTTGAGGACTTATTTTCCTCTGATATGTACTTAGGTGTAGCAACTTCATCTCCTTTTGAGAAACATCTGAATTTCTTTAATGCAAATAGAATATTAGGGAAACAAGTGCTTTCTAGAATAACAGGTTTATTATTCATTATAAATAAAATACATCCTACTCCACAGAGCAGGCTTATTTCAAAAAATGACGTTTATATTCATACATTCATTGATTGTGAATTATTGGGAATTGTGTCGTGTTGTTTATCTACTGAAAAATGCCTTCAATATTCACGAATGAAGAATATGTAGATGATACTTGTTTTTGGATTGCGCAAAATGAACGGATATAATATTTGGTCTCAGAATAATCCTCATCTCAAAAGAGAAAGAAATCATTAGAGTTCAAGAGAGCCAATAAATGCGTTGAAGCAAATTGCTCTGATTTCGAGCATTTGCTTAGTTGTTTTCTCATGAATTATTGCATTATTTAATAGAAGAATAAATTTTGTTGAAAGAATAAGTATCAGATGGATTATTGTTCAGGCGTTCTGAGAAGAGAGTCCAACTTTTCTCGACCTGAAATCTAGTGTTACTGTTCTATCAAGAGTAATTTTTCATCTTGTGGATATGAAACGTACTTCAATTGTTCAAAAGAGCCAATAAGTGTTTGAGGGGAATGGCTCTCGCATATCAAGCATTTGTTTATTTGATTTTTTTATGAACCATATGCTACTGTTAATCTTTTTGTGTTTGTATTGTTTTTTGAGTTTTTCTTATAATATTGATAGAAATTTAATGAAAAAGTATTTCAAGATGTGAAGGAATATTCAAAATGCGTCAGGATTATTTAAGCATCTCAAATCCAGTGTTGTTTCTTTCAGGAATAACGTGTGTTTCTTGAATTTAATATGAAAAAATTGTAATATTCGACTTCAACATATCATAAAAACTTTAAAAAATTTGTGCCATTGAAACTAAAAACAGATTTTCACTCAGTGTTTTTGCAGATTCCAATTTCCTAATTAATTTTTTTTATTTCATATACCGAGTGATATTTCTCACCTGACAAGGAAATTGAAATTTTGAATACGGACCTGCAATTTTTGGGAATTTTTTCCTGTCGATCTGATGGAGAATATGTATATTAACAAGCTTGCCAAATATCAGCGAAAAATTTGGCCATATTGACGAAGATATGGGAGTTATAGTTTTAACACTTTTGCAAAAACACCCTGTATCTCTGAAACTAATAGCCTTATGGGACATTTAAACCCCCAATCCTCATTCAGTTTGAGGTCTTCTATCTCCAGTTAGCCGTTGTCCCTTACGTCACCAGTCACCCTGTATAATGTGCCTTAATTTTTTTGCGTATATCAGTTTCTGAAACACTTTCAAATTTAAGCAATGAGCAAATCGATTACTGGGTGTTGCGGTCGTAAGGAGCCTTTGTATCAGGATTTGGGGTTAATTTAGGAATGTAATCAATTAAATGTCTATTGGAATCATTTACATAACTCCTATCACAATTATTGTCATCGATGACCTGATCAAAATCAGTAAGTTTTTTCAGACTTCACCACAAAACTTCAACAGATTGGTTTTTACTTTTATTTCTTACGTAGGCTTTCTTTTCATTTCTTACAGAGACGATGACGATATTCCGTGATGCTGATAATCGCAATAGTCAGTTGGATACTTAGTTCTTTTGAAGAGGGAAAAGCTCTGGCGGAATCTCCCAGGATGGATCATGCCACTGAGTTCCTTCGGAAATTCGAGGCAGCGGGATCCAAAGATATCTGGATCTTGGTAAGAAGCAATTGCACCTCCTTACTGGCTTTCTTACAGGACATTGTCGCCTCACGAAGCACCTGTTGAGGATGGAATTGTCGGACACTGACGAGTGTAGGTTCTGTGGGGGAGGAGGAAGAAAACCCCATTCACCTAGTCACGGAATGCCTTGGCATTACGAGCCTGATTAGTAGGAAATGCCTTGGACGAGAAAACTTGTAAGAGGTGAGGAACTAGCCTCGTTGTAGCCTTCACAGTTACTAGATTTCATTAGATGTCTGGAACTGGAAGCGAGCTGTGAAGTTTTTTTGGCCAGAACAGCTCTTTGTAGGGGGGCACAATATATCTTAAGTCGCAGTGAACTGTAACCCCTCTTTTAAACTATCAAACTATCAACTTGTTCTTTTGAATCTCCGGAATGCTTTATATCTATCATTCAACATCGCTTTGATGACATTCGTGAGCACGGTGCATATTTTTGTTGCTCTGATCTTTTGGTATGGCGCATGAATATGGAACAAAGCTGATATACTACCCATCAGATACGCTACTGTTACGTCCGATAGCTCAGTTTTATTTGAGAGAAATGTGGACTGTATTATCGCGTAATGAAGCTGGAGCAACAGCGAAATGTATGAATATAATAAAAATATTAAATTTGCGGTCAACAGTGATGACTTACCAAAATGATCGTCTCAGTGGTGGTGAAGTTATCTCTGCTCCTAAATCCCAGCTCTTCACAGGGACCCTTGGCTGCGGGAAGTCTACTCCAACTTTTGGTGTTCAAAATGCGGTGTTGAATAAACACAAAACAATAGCGAAAGCGGAAATATTCAAATGCGACTCAATATACAGAGTTTTCAAATGCGGGTTATATCAAAAGGTTATGCGGAAATATCAAAAAATATAAGCGAAGAAAACAACAAAATTATAGCGGCTGAATTCTTATTCATACAAGATACGTACTAGCGTCGAGAACATACTGTTTTCAGGCGTTTTAATCCCAAGTCACCAATGTTGACTTCGTTTACGCGTAAGCTTATGACATTTAGCCGTTGCTCAAACTTCATTTATATTACGACCAAACATTCTCCGGCCACGAAAGTGACAAAATAAGTTAAAATCGGTGAAATTGTAACATTGGTTATAGGTAGATGGATTGAATACGCGCTTTAATGAAAAAAAAATAACTATTTTTAATCTATAAACTATATAAAAAAATCTATATTGAATTATATATTAAAGGATGAATCAAGTTTACAACTAATGAACTTTGTTCAAGTTTCAATTGGTAGGGGACATAATTTTACAACAGGTCTCATTAGGACGCCACTTTTGGTTTTGACGGTAGCAACACGGCAATTTCCGTCGGGCGCATTCGACAATGTCAGAATTCTTCCAAGTGCCCACTGACAAGGCGGAAGCCTCTCATCCTTAATGAGAACTAAGTGACCAATTTTGGGCGGATTTTCATCAGATGAAAACCATTTGCAGCGTTGCTGCAACGTATGTAAATATTCACGATGCCATCGCTTCCAAAAATCCTGCTGAATACGCTGGAGGGATTGCCAACGGCTCAGACGATTCAAAGGGAGTTGGGAGATATCAGGATAGGGAAGGGCATTCAGAGGTTCAAGGTGAGAAAATGACCAGGTGAAAGTGCGGATACATCCTCAGGATCTGAAGATAAGGCTTCCAGAGGTCGCGAGTTCAAAATAGCCTCAATTAGGCATAGAACTGTATAAAATTCCTCGTAGGTGAGGATTTGAGCACCTATAACTCGAGTCAAATGAGTTTTGACGGACTTGACTCCCGCCTCCCATAAACCACCCATATGGGGAGCTGAAGGTGGATTAAAGTGCCACAAGATATTTTCCTGTTCAGCCGCCTGTTTCATCAACTTGTTCAATTCCCGACTTGCACCAAGAAAATTGGTACCACAGTCAGAGTACAAGTGACTCACTCTTCCTCGACGGGCGATAAAGCGTTGGAGAGCAGCTAAAAAGGTCTCCGTGGACAAATCAGTAGCCAATTCTAAATGGAGAGCTTTTGTAGCGAAACATACAAATAAACAAATATAAGATTTTGTAGTTTTAACACCTCTATGACGACTAAATGTTATAGAATATGGACCTGCGAAGTCCACTCCACTACTACTGAATGGTTTAACTTGAGAGATTCGTGATGAAGGAAGTGCACCCATCGGGGGGTGATAAGCGTTGGGTCGCATTTTGAAGCATTTAATACATTTGTTGATTACTGAAGATATGGCTTTTTTACCACTAAGAATCCAAAATCTTTGGGCTATAAGAAATCTAACTGTGCGTAGACCGGCATGTAGATATTTCTTGTGATACATGTCGATGACCAGAAAAGTCAAAGTACTCTTTTTGGGTAAGAGCATAGGATGTTTCGATTCAAATGTTAAAGAAGATGATTCGATTCTACCACCGACCCTTAATATGCCATCTTTATCTCGAAAAATATTCAATTTTTTAAAATATTGGGAAACGTTTTCCTTTTAAGTTCAGCGGAAAATGATTGTTGTTGCGTCGCTTTGACCAAGTAAAGCAAAGCTTCGTTCAATTCAATGAGCGAAATATTTCCGGAGCGTTTTGTACTTTTTTTTGTATTATTTATAAAGCGAAGTACATATGAAAGTATCCTTTGAATTCTATTCAAAGATGATATATTTTCAAGTAAAGAAAATATTACACTATTAGAAGAGTTATCTGGAAAGTTTGAGAAGAAATTATTCACTTCTAAATGAGCGGTTCTGTCACAAACGGAAGTCGAAGGACAGTGTTTGAGTGATATGGGCAACTTTGGTGGTCCATTGAACCATATGGATTGAGAAGCAAACTCTGATGGAAGTAAGCCTCTAGACCCAGGATCAGCCGGGTTATTTTGTGACTCGATATGGTGCCAAGAAGCACTGGGTATCTTGTCTTGTATATGGGCTACCCTGTTCGAAACAAAGGTAGGCCATCGATGCGGCGCTCCCTTGACCCAATCAAGGGTAATTTGAGAATCAGTGAACGCAAATACATTTTCCAAACTTAAGGAAGTATGGAAAGTATTGAGGCAAAACGAAAGAAGATTTGCCAACAATACTGCACCGCAGAGCTCAAGGCGTGGAATGGTGATGCGTTTGAGGGGGGAAACCTTAGTTTTGGCGCATACAAATTTAATAAGTTCAGAATTTTTCATTTTTATGCGTATATAAACAACTGCGCAATAACCTCTTTCTGAGGCGTCACAAAATCCTAGAAGTTCATAGGATTCTGCTAAAGGCGTGAGGAGTTTACGAGGAATCTTAATTGAAGATAAACTCGAAATATCAGATTTGAAAGCATCCAAGACCCTAGCAATATCTGCAGGGAGCTCATCGTCCCAAGCAACACCTGACGACCAAACTCTTTGCATAAGATGCTTAAGGAGAAATGTTACAGGTGCGAGAAAACCTATTGGGTCATAAATGCGAGCTATTTGCGAAAGTAAATTACGTTTCGTTGAGAAGTTATCAGGGATTTCTACATTAAAACGAAAGCAATCTTGTGGTGGATCCCACTGTAAACCTAAGACCTTGAGAGAAGTGCATTCATCATGTTTATCAAAAGAGCGTGGATCGACTGACAGATGAGAGGACGGTATATCAGATAGTATTGATGGACTATTGGAGGAAAATTTCCTCAATTCAAAATTACCTTTTTTGAGAAGATTAACCAATTCGTTAATCAAGGATTTGGCACCTTCCAATGTGGAGCTTCCACTGACAACATCATCCACATATGTATCCTCAAGCAACGCCTTTGATGCAAGAGGAAAGTTGGCACCTTCATCTGTGGCTAATTGAACAAGGGTTCGCAATGCAAGGTATGGTGCACTGTTAACACCATAAGTGACCGTCAACAGACGGTAATCCTGAGGATCCTCATCAACAGAGAATCTCCAAACTATACGCTGATAGTCAGCGTGTTCTGGTTTTATGCGGATCATACGATACATCTGCCGAATGTCGGCACAAACAGTGTATTCATGCAAACGAAAGCGTATTAAAATTGAAATAATATCTTTCTGTAGTTTTCTACCTGTGAGTAGATGATCATTTAGTGAGCCTTGTTCTGGCTGAGGAGATTTTGCGGAAGCATTGAATACTACTCTTATTTTCGTTACATTATTTTGGGTTTTAACAACGCAGTGATGGGGAAGGTAAAACGAATTTGAATGAATAGAGTTGCGAGGAACAAGTTCCATATGATCTGATTCTATATAATCTCGCATGAATTCAACATAAAGTTTGTATAAATCTGGCTTCTTGATAAGCCTGCGTTCAAGACAAAAGAAACGAGTTAGCGCTAGTTCACGCATTCCCTTGAATTCGGGTAAAATATTTCGGAATGGAAGTGATACGACGTAACGACCCTGATCATCACGGTAGTGTTGATCTGAAAATATTTGATCACATAATTTGTCATCCGTTGATAACGGTTCTATTGAAGGAACAGAATCAAGTTCCCAAAATTTTTGTAAAGAAATGTCAGACAAAAATTCTGAGCATGAAACACAAAAATGTGGAAATAGGTGCGTTCTGATTGATTTCAAATTTACCCATCAAAATGTACCCAAGAACAGATTGAATCGCGTCAAGCTGACCGGACTTTCCTATGATTTGTCCAGGCAATAAAATTTTTGAAAACACATCTGCGCCTAATAAAATATCAATGGTGCCTGGCATATAAAACCTCTCATCAGCCAATTTCAGATGAGTTAAATGAGACCAAGCAGACTCAGGAACCGGATGAGCAGGTACCCTGTCACAAACCTGATCTAAAACAATTGCGTCTGTCAAAATAAGTGGTTCCTTCAATTGTAATGGGCGAAACATCAAAGTTAATGAACCATGTGTTGTGTTAGTTCTCATGGAACTCAGACCTTTTACTTCGACATCAACCCTGTGGCGAGGTAAACCTAACAAATTCGCAGCTTTCCTGCTGATGAAAGAAGACATAGATCCGCTATCTATTAAACAACGGAATACATGAAATTCTCCAAAATTATCTCGTACTTCTATTAAAGCCGTGGATAAAAGTACTGTGGATGACTTTCGGCAAATACCCGCAGCCGCTGTTAAGACTGCTCCGTTAGCAGAACTAGAAGTTAAATCCTCTGAATCAACAGGAGATTTATCGGAAGATTGAGCCAGGTGTAGTAGCGTGTGATGTCTGTCATGACATTTTCGACAAGTGGTTACTGACTTACATGATCTCAAATCATGAATACAGCTCAAACAATTGAAACATAAGTGTTTTTGCTTAGCAAACGCATGACGTTCTTTAGGTGTTTTTTCCAAAAACTGCGAACAGGAATGCAACATATGATCTTGTTTACAAAGTGAACAAACAGGAATATTTTTTGAGCGTTGGTTTTTATTATCATTAGTGAAATAGGTATCAACCCGTTGTTTTACATTAGAAAAAGATTTATTTTGAACAGAAGATTTATATGTACTATTTGAACTATGAGATGTTCCGACGGTATCCATTGCAGTGCAATATTTATTAAGAAATTCAATTAATGTTTTGAATTCTGGGATTGAGGATGAACCATGTTCGAGTTCGAAACGCGCTACAGTAGCGTTATCTAGGCGTTTTATCAAAAGCATGAACATGATAAAATCCCAAGACTCAACCGGAAAATTCATATTCTTCAAAGCCGCCAAATTTTCAGTAAACGTATTTATTAATTTACGAAGTGCGGTATGATTATTACAATTGACTCTAGGCGTCTGTTCAATTGCGTTCCAATGAGCTTGAGCTCTCAACCTCTCATTAGAAAAACGATTAATAAGTGAATCATATGCAATTTGGTAGTTTTGCGAAGTCATAGGTAATGTGCGAACTAAGGACAAAGGGGGTCCTTCCAAAGAAGAAATCAAATAGTTAAATTTTTCAATTTCTGTTAGCGAAGAATTGTTATGAACTAAAGCATCGAATACATCAAGATATGTCACAAATTGCGTGTAATCTCCTCTGAATTTTTTTATTTCTATTTGTGGAAGACGAACATTAGGCGTAGAATTATTAGGTGAGCAAGTTGCTAGACTTTGCTTCCGAGACAAAACAGATTGCGCAGAAATATTCAAGATTCCCCATTTGGATCGAACAATTGTGTATAAATTGTTTTAGCGGAAAAGTAACTGTTCTGAAAGTCACTTCTGATAGACTCTTCCAAAGTCAGATCAGCATCATCACTTTGTAAAAGAATACTAGTCACTGTCTGATGTTGCTTGTTAAATTCTTCACGAACTTCATCGATTTCAGTGAATCGAATTCTGAAGGAGGTTCTAAGTGACACATCCGAAACTGCTTTATTAGCCAAATCAAGAAGTGAAGTCAGTTCAACTATACAAGAAGTTCTTATGAACTTAGCCCTTTTCAGTTTGAAATCCGTCATTTTCGGACTGAATAGAGAAATTTTAAGAAACTATTTAATTTTTAATGAAAACAATAGTGTAAAATGCGTAATATATCGAATAAATTAAATTCAATAATAGCGATCAGTAATTATTACGAAGAATTACGATTTCAAAAGAATATGCATAAACGATGTCACTTTATATGCGTTGAGTGCAGAGTATTGAAATTCGAACAATGTGTCGATTACGATAAGCGATTTTTTTGCGTTCGTCGAATTCAGATGCGTGAATGTAAAAAATATGCGTATAAACAAGAAATTAATTAATGAATCTGAAATTAAGCAAAATCAATGAAAAGAAAATTCAATATTCGGCTCGATAAAGGACCAATGTTACGTCCGATAGCTCAGTTTTATTTGAGAGAAATGTGGACTGTATTATCGCGTAATGAAGCTGGAGCAACAGCGAAATGTATGAATATAATAAAAATATTAAATTTGCGGTCAACAGTGATGACTTACCAAAATGATCGTCTCAGTGGTGGTGAAGTTATCTCTGCTCCTAAATCCCAGCTCTTCACAGGGACCCTTGGCTGCGGGAAGTCTACTCCAACTTTTGGTGTTCAAAATGCGGTGTTGAATAAACACAAAACAATAGCGAAAGCGGAAATATTCAAATGCGACTCAATATACAAGAGTTTTCAAATGCGGGTTATATCAAAAGGTTATGCGGAAATATCAAAAAATATAAGCGAAGAAAACAACAAAATTATAGCGGCTGAATTCTTATTCATACAAGATACGTACTAGCGTCGAGAACATACTGTTTTCAGGCGTTTTAATCCCAAGTCACCAATGTTGACTTCGTTTACGCGTAAGCTTATGACATTTAGCCGTTGCTCAAACTTCATTTTATATTACGACCAAACAGCTACCTTACTGTCAATAACATCCATATTATACAGTGTGTTTAGTCATGACTTAGCGATAATTTAAGGGCATCAAATATAGGTACCTAATTTTATCGACAAAAACACCCAAATTTGGAAGTTAACCCCCTTAGTTTTGGAGTAGGTCCTATTTTAAATTTACTTTTTTATTTCTGTTGACCCTTTCAAATAATATCGATTTCTTTGGACATAAAGGTAATACAGAAAAAATGTTTAAAAAAATTCTTTAAAAAAGTTTTAATAAAAACATGTACTGATATTCTTAGTAAATCCGCAATAGTACAAGAACAAGCACATTGAAGTATAATTTTTTTGCAATGATTTTACACGCAAGGATATCAGGTACAAAAGAACCTCTACATCATTTCTGTAAAAAAAAAGACACAAGACAGGTCGTCATGAAGGCCACTGCCTGTCTACAGAGCAGAGGCAGCCATTTTGAGCAATTCTTATGATTAATTTGTTTTTTTGGTCATTAAAAATTATCGAAAGTACAGAACTGGGGTTTTTTTATTTTATAAATTTTCATAAGGGTCATGTTCGAAAAGCAATTACTTTCTAAATATGTAACTTACAGAAATTATGTTGGTATCGTTTTGTGGCTCATTGAGAAAAAATAATAATTCAATGTGCTAGTTCTTGTACTTTTGCGAATTTACTAAAAAAATCAGTGAATTTTTTCACTAAAATTTTTTTTATAACATTCTTAAGTTATATGTTTTCATATTGTATCACTCCAATAGAAGACGGTAGTTTCATCTGTCAAAAAACATTTTTTTCACATCTGTAGGACCTTCATATCTGAAAAAATCAATAAGTATTATTTGGAAGGGTCAACAAAAATAAAAAAGTAACTTTCAAATTTGGGTGTTCTTGTCGATAAAATTAGGTATATTTGATGCCCTTAAATTATCGCTGAGTCATGACCAAACACACTGTATCTTATCTTCCACGGAATAGATTGCAAATCCAATTTGAATCGACTATAATCTAAACACTTGAAATCACGACAGAAAATAAATTTTGAGGAGCAACTTTTGGATGGAACACTCAGTTTAGACATAACAATTTCATGATATCTTACTTCAGATATATGCTTCAAACTTGTTGTTATCAGTACTTCATTATCTGAGGTTACGATGTAACCGAGTAAAGTTCAGGTAGTACTGGTTAATCTTGTAGGACTGTCAATAAATTGTGACAATCCAAGTCCATCGAGCAGGTCGCTGACTTCTCTTGATGATTATTTAGAAATTTGCAACAATTCTTTGTTGAAATAACCCAAACAGAACACGAAGTCAACAGTTGGAATGATAAAATATATCATTATTTCAAAAGCATCAAAAATACTTCTATAGTTTGATTAATATGGATTATAACAAATTCCAACTGCAACGTAATTAACTGAACTTTCGATAGGAAATTACAGTGGAACAAATGAAAGGATATTCGAGCAGATTCGGGCAATTGACACGTTACTTTTTGAAACGTTATTATTCATTATGTATTCAAGTAGAAGGAAAGGATTTTGAAAATTTGTTGAAGTGAAGAGTAATTTTTCAGTAACATGTGCCTTCTATTTCTCATCCCAAAACAGGTAGTTTTTCAACTAGCAATGTTTACATTTTTCATCAGTGATGAGACAAAGCTACAGTTCTAAAACAGGAATTCCATTTAAAAGTAATTTTTAAGTTTAATCCATCATAAAAATGATAAAAAAAGAAAAAAAAAGCAACTCCTCAGTTCAAGGCACAATATGTCTCATTCATGAATGAATACGAAAAGCTCGGACACATGACCAAAATAAATACTTCAAATGATTCAACTCAAGATACAATCTTCTATTTACCCCATCATGGAGTAATGAAGATGTCCAGCGCTACGACAAAACTTCGCGTTGTCTTCGACGGTTCAGCGAAAACTTCCAGCGGCATCTCATTGAATGATGTTTTAATGGTCGGTCCTACAATCCAGGACGATTTATTTACAATAGTAATCAGATTTCGTAGTTATAAGTACGTCGTCACTGCTGATATAGAAAAAATGTATAGAATGGTTAAAATACGATCTGGTCAGCGTGACTTACAACGGATATTATGGCGTTCTGACCCATCTCAATCACTCAATCATTTTCAATTAAACACAGTCACGTACGGAACTGCTAGCGCATCATTTCTTGCTATTAGACCTTTATTACAAGTTGCCAAAGAGAATGAATCAAAATTTCCCAAAGCTAGTGAAGTCATCAAATCCAGTTTTTATGTGGATGACTTGCTAACCGGCTTTAATTGCATTGAAGATGGTAAGCAAGTTTTATCAGAACTAGTGCATATCTTAAGCTCCGCTGGTTTCAATCTCAGAAAATTCGTTACAAATAATAGCGAAATTTTAGAACATATCACCCAAGCTAAATCTGAATCAACACAAACTTTCATTAAAGATGGCAAAACGAAAAATAATGCTATTTATGCATTTTTGTTTGCTTTGTCACAAAGGCAGCACATATCGAACTATCTGAAGATCTCTCCACGGAGTCATTTCTTAAATGCTTAACTAGATTTGTGTCAAGAAGAGGTGTCTGCACCGACATTTATAGCGACAACGGTACTAATTATGTAGGTACCGAACGTGAATTAAAGACTTTTATCAAACCTCAAGAAAAACAGTCAGTTTAATCAATTTCTCAACTTATATCAAATAAATTGGCACTTTTCCCCGCCACATGCTCCCAATTTCGGAGGTTTGTGGGAAGCATGTGTAAAGTCAACTAAATTTCACCTTAAGAGAATCGTAGGTAATTCACATTTGACATTTGAGGGTCTATACACAGTAGGTAGTAACTCAAGTTGAGGCAGTCCTTAACTCCCGTCCTTTATCCCCAATGTCCAATGATCCTAACGATCTCTCACCTCTAACACCTGGACACTTCCTTATTGGCGAGCCATTGACCGCTCTACCTCAGGATGATGTCAGACATGTAGCAAGCAATCGTTTGTCCCACTTCAAGACTATCCAAAAACAAATACAACATTTTTGGCAAAGATGGTCGCATGAATACTTAAATCATCTCCAAGAAAGGATGAAATGGAGACCATCTACCCCAAATCTGGAAACAGGCACTCTGGTTCTACTCAAGGAAGACAACACAGCCCCTTTATGCTGGAAAATGGGCCGAATCATCAAGGTGTTTCCCGGCGAAGATGGAATAGTGCGTGTTGTTAATGTGAAGACCGTTAATGGAGTTTTAAAGAGACCAGTTTCCAAAATTTGTGCTCTACCCATAAACTGTTAGTATAATAAGTTATTATATTATATTATATTGTTATCATATATTGATAAGTTAGTATTATTTTGAAAGCCGATCCTTTCAAGGCATGTATTGTTTCCTTCAATTTTTATATTCATATTCATTTTAATCATTTTATGTTATACGCGCACGCCTATGAGCTCGGCATGCGCGCACCCTCTTTACTAATGGCACGAGGGGAGCTTACTCCTGCGGTACTGCAGCTGTTGGGCGTTGGCTCTGGTTCGGTCATTCGAGCAAAGCATCCCTTCACGTATATATTTTATTCATTACTCAATTCTCATAACGTACGTAGTACAATCATACATTTATTTTCAAAGTGAATCAGCATTATACAAATTAAATCATTTCAAAATCACCCAGTGAGTGTTTTATTCATCATCACCATCGAAGAACATCAAGTAGATTTAGTGAAAAATCTCACGAGATCGAACACAAGACAAGTGTATATTGACGATGCAGCGATTGTAAGATATGTTGAACGCGATCCCGTATGGTGGCGTTGAAAACATTGCACATAAAAACCAGTTTCACGATGTAAATGTCACGGCGGAAGGGGTCAAGGTGAAACAAATGTTACAATGAAAACAAACAAAATAATTCAATCAGAGGAAAATCTATGTAATTCCTGAGCTAATAACAGAATAAAAATTTGGAAAAGAAAATTGCAAAAATAATTAATGTTACTTGAAACATCGAATTCAAGTAAAACTAATTACAATTTAACGAGAGCACTGTAAAACACGTATGTATTTCGTGAATCTTACCGATTTTGTCATTTTCATCTACTCATTTGAAAGGTAAATCGCCGGATTCATGTATTTCTACTTACTTATGGTGAGGATGCAATAATTATGTTATATTGTTTAAATTTCTCAATTCACTTTTGCTATAAACTTTTAGTCGAAGTCAGTGCTGTGTGCTCGGCACAGCTATGTATGCTACCTTCAATCTCTGAATTGCTCGTAATTCGGCTTGAATCCACATAAGTGAATTTCGTCATCTTATATATTTCACCGAATATACAGGGTGTTTCATCATAAACTGGACAAAGATATATATATAAAGTTTTGTTTTTTCAGGGAAATTAGACTGAACAGGATAAAAAAGAAATTTAAAACTCTCTTTTTGTCATTTACCAAGCTTTCGAATAATATTTTATTCTTCCTCAGGGTATTCTAAAATGGAAAAAACAAACAGAATATCAAACATAAACATCACAATCATAAACTTCATTTCACATTTTTCAAATTAATCTTACGATACTTACACAAAGTAATTTTTTTTTTAGTTCTATAAAATTCATGAAAATTCACATTTAATTAACATCACTATTTTTCTCAAAAACGTCAAACATTAAATTTATCTATTATAACCTTCCATTCATCTCCAGCTGTCAATTCTCTGTTTTCCATAATTCTTCTTCATTAATTCTTTCCTAGTGTTTTTGGTTTTCATTCTAACCATCCACCGGTCCCATGTATATCTCTCTTTGTTTCCTCCATTGTTCTGAGATCAAATATGTGTATATTTCACTTAGTGAATTTGTGTCGGTTCTTTTATTCATGGGGTCTGGTTCTTTGTTTATGTGGTACATTTCTAAGAAAAGACGTTTTTTCTTGTTTTTTTCTGACTTGAGTATTGTCGCTTGTTCATAGTCAATTCGATGATCTTGCTCATTGCTGTGTTTTGCCAATGCACATCTTTCTGGATGGTTCCTTACATCGCTTTTGTGTCCTTGGATTCTATTCTTCAATAACTGGGTTGTTTGTCCTATGTATTTTTTCTCACATTGTCCGCATGATATTTTATAGACAACATTTGATCGTTCTTGATTTTTCTTTTTATCCTTGGTTTTTGAGAATAGTTTTCCAACTTTAAGAGTATACTTTTTTGTTATTTTTACGTTTTCACCTCTAAATTCTTTTATTATTTTATCTGATAGTTGTTCAATGTTTGGTAGTGTGCAATATACTTTCCTATCTTCACCTGTCGTATCATCAACTTCTCTTTTTTCTCTCCTTGTTTGAACATTCGGTGGTAAGTTCATAATTTTATTGATGAATTTCCTTGGATAACCGTTTTGTTGTAATGTTTTTTTCCAAAGTTCTAGATTTTTCATCCTAAATGATTCATGGCATAACTTCTTTATTCTTTATTGCATTTGGTATATTGTATTTATTTTCATACTATGGTCTGACATAAAATGCACTGTCCTGTTAGTTGCTGAGGGTTTTTTATAGCAATCTATTATTATTTCTTCTGTACTTTTTCTAATTACCTTTGTGTCCAGGAATGATACCCAATTGTCTTGATTTTCTAGTTCTGCTGTAAACTTTGAGTTTACGTCAACCTCACCATTATTAACCTGTTCAATAAGTTCTTCTATCTTTTCTTTTTTTGTTGCTATGAATAGGTCATCTACAAATTTTTTTACTACTGATGGTCTGTAGCTCAACTTTGGTAGTATTTTGTCTAACACAAAGTCCATGCAGTATTGTGCTAGGATAGGACTAAGCTTTGAGCCCATTGCACAACCTTTGATTTGTTTGTAGTATTTCCCCTGGTAAACACATACATTATTCTCCAATACGAACTCCAACATTTCTATAAACTTTTCTTTTGTTATACCTTTAGCATGTGGTCTTATATTTTCCCATTTATATTCTATCGCTTTCTTTACAAAATCTAACGTCATATTTCCAAACAAATTTTCCACGTCCAACGATAGTAATACTTCACCCTCTGGGATGGTTAAATTTCTTGTTGATTCTGCGAAGTGGAATGTATCAGCCACATAATAATCATTGTTTTTTTCATATGCTGTCGTTAGTATCATAGCTAGGTATTCAGCAATATTCATGGTGGGTGAGTCTATTCCTGATATAATAGGTCTCAGTGGTGTGTTCTCTTTATGTATTTTTGGTTTACCGTAAATTCTCGGATACATGGAATCATATTTTTTGTATTCTCTTTCTTCATCTCTAGTTATTTTGTTTTCATCGGCTAAGTTCGTGAAATATCTGTTTGCCCTGGTTTGTATGGTGTTTGTAGGGTCCTTTGTTATTTTTTTGAAGTTTTCTTGGTTATCTAGTATTTCCTTGATTTTTGTGTGATATTGGTCTTTTTCCATAACCACTGTCGCTCCTCCCTTATCACTTTGGGTTACAATTATTGTTATTGTTCTTCAAAAAGTGGTAGGTATCTTTGTAATATTTATTGAGTGGATATTTTTTGTCTTTGTTGAGGTGAACATAGTTGGTTATTGTACTTGTAATTTTTGCTCTGTAAATATCTTTTCTTTGTGAATCCAGACTCGAAATGGCATATTCAACATCAGCTAATAGTTCATCCGTCTTTAGTTCATTAGGTGTAACAGGAAGTGAGAATTTTGGTCCCAGGGATAACATTTTTTTGACTTTATCTGGAATATCTGTCTGTGTCAAATTTACCAACCAATTTTCTTGCGTAGTTAGTTGATTCAATTGTTCACTCTCCAATTTTTCTAAATTTTTCATATTTACAGCTTTAGTTTTATGAAACTCCTTATCATAGTTTTTTCTTTGTCTTCTTTGGAATTCATGCAGTATGTTAGTGGGCAAAACTTCTTTTGCCTTCTCTTCCTCTTCATATAGTTCCTTTTTTAATTTATTCAATGTCCAATTACTAACTCATCATCCTACAGATACCGAATCAAGAGATGACTTCATTCAAGTTCGAAGAAGAAAATACAATAAACAGAAAAGGTTCGGTACTGGAAATGTGTCAGAAGAAGTATTAAAAACCGGCTTTTCAGGAGCAGAAAGAAAGGTATGGCTTAACATTTATAGAGTGAACAATCACGTAACTACTGAAATGATAGAAAGTTACATTAAAAAACAGAAAGATTTCGAAAATGATAAAATAACAGTAACCGAACTACAAACGAAACCAAACCAACTTAAAAGTTTCTGTGTTACAGCGCCATTAACCAAGAAAGATAATTTGTACGAACCATCATTCTGGCCACCGAATGTAGGAATACGAAGATTTAATTTCGACATCTATAAAAGAAATAATGGAGGGCATTTTTTAGTTCAATAGATGACGATTGCAAGAGCCAACAGAAATTTGAAGCAGCAACCACATCAAAATATTCCAAAGTCAGTTTAATCCACCAAAATGTTCAATCCATCGGCAATACCATCAATAAATTATAATACGGACTCCACAACAATGAGGATTGCAAGATACTATGTATTATTGAACATTGGAAATCGAAAGAACAACTTATGAGCTTACCAATAAAATACTTCAATCTTATAGGAAGTTTCTGTAGAATAGAAGGAAGTCATGGGGGATCGGCAGTCTATTTTCATAAATCGATCAAAGGCAAAGTAAGAAAAGATCTTCAAAAATTATCGCTGTGTGGGGATTTTGAATGTGCAGCTGGAGAATGGTATGGAAAAAACACAAATATTATAATTATGTCTGTTTATAGACCACCCAATGGAAATAAACAGAGTTTTTTCTCAAAAATGGAAAACATCTTGGTCAAAATTCAAAATTCTACAAGAAAAAAAAGTTATAATAATAACCTTTTTTTCTGCTATAATAATAGCAGGTGATTTTAATATAGAATTATTGGAAGCAAACAAAGATAGATCAGAACTCATTAACTTAATGAATTCTTTCAACCTTATCCCAACTATTAACCAGCATACTAGAATCACAGATAGGTCAAGTTCTTCAATAGATAACATCTTCACAAACATCATTAACTGGGAAAGTCATGTTTTCAACTTACATACAGGGTGGCCATTTGAAAACGAAACAGACGAGATTACAGACGAAATAAATTTTTTCGATAGAAATGCTCGGACAGGTCGATTTCTGTTTCGAGGGGGACAACTTAAGATGTAGGTTACGGACGCATAGCGCTTCAACCCTTGCTACTACAACCCTCACCCCCAATTTTTGAATAGGGAAGATGGGGTGAGTGATACCTCATTTGAAAGGTATTTTTATACTGATTTCAGCACAGTAATTGTTTTTTCATTTTATGCATTAGTTCTCGAAATATTCTTAACTAAGTATTTGAAAATGAAGTGGTGTTTTCATGACACTTGTAGTGTAAGATTTGGCAAGTAGGTTAACAATATTAATATCATTATTCCCTGAAAATTTCATCCACTTGCAAAGGGATCCAGGGGTTTAAAACGCCCCCCTTAACATAGAAAAATTCATATCTCCGAAAATATTCGCCGGCGCATAATAAGATTTGGCACGTAGGTTAACAATATTAATATCATTATTCCCTGAAAATTTCATCCACTTGCAAAGGGATCCAGGGGGTTAAAACGCCCCCCTTAACATAGAAAAATTCATATCTCCGAAAATACTCGCCGGCGCATAATAAGATTTGGTACGTAGGTTAAAAGTATTAATAACATTATTCCCTGAAAATTTCATTCACTTGCAAAGGGATCCAGGGGGTTAAAACGCCCCCCTTAACATGGAAAAATTCATATCTCCGAAAATATTCGCCGGCGCATAATAAGATTTGGCAAGTAGGTTAACAATATTAATATCATTATTCCCTGAAAATTTCATCCACTTGCAAAGGGATCCAGGGGGTTAAAACGCCCCCCTTAACATAGAAAAATTCATATCTCCGAAAATATTCGCCAACGACAACGACATTTAGATAAACATGGTTGTTTTGAAGCTCAAAATGTCGATTTTTCACAAAAAAAAACACTACAAGTGCCATGAAAACACCACTTCATTTTCAAATACTTAGTTGAGAATATTTCGAGAACTAATGCATAAAATGAAAAAAACAATTACTGTGCTGAAATCAGTATAAAAATACCTTTCAAATGAGGTATCACTCACCCCATCTTCCCTATTCAAAAATTGGGGGTGAGGGTTGTAGTAGCAAGGGTTGAAGCGCTATGCGTCCGTAACCTACATATTAAGTTGTCCCCCTCGAAACAGAAATCGACCTGTCCGAGCATTTCTATCGAAAAAATTTATTTCGTCTGTAATCTCGTCTGTTTCGTTTTCAAATGGCCACCCTGTATATCTGATCACCAAGCACAGAAATTAACCTTCCACCTTGACAGCAAAAAAAGTAATAATATTACTTATAGAAGATTCTTCAGAGAAGAAGAGAAAGAAGTATTTCTCGAAAAACTTTCAAATCAAGATTGGAATCCTGTGAAAGAACTCAATGGAAAAGAAGTTGAACAGCAGTGGGATACTTTCATGTCGATGTTTGGAAATATTTTCAACGAAACCTTCCCTAAGAAGCCATATATTCAGAAGAATCATAAAAATATCTATAGAACACCCGAGATTGATGAAATAAAAAGTAGACTGGATATTCTGTTGACCTTAAATGACAAAGATCACCTATTCACAGATGCGTACAGGAAGACAAAAAAGAATACGACAAGGCATTGAATGAAGAAAGAAAAAGGATTTATGAAAATAGAGTAACCAAATCGGACAACAAGAGTAAAACTATGTGGCAGATATGTAAGGAAATCACAGGTAGAACAAGAGAAGCTGAAGATTGTCAAGTAGACGGAAGTCCACAGGAGATTAGTGATAAATTTAATGAGCATTTCAATAATGTAGTAACGACACTTTTAAATAATCTACCCATAATATCTGCCGATTTTTCTCATTTACAACCACTCAATAAATCTTTTTATTTGAAGTATAAACACCTACGGAAATTGAAAATCTAGGCAAATCAATAAAGAACAAATTTAGCAGCGGAGAAAATGAAATTCCCGCTATGATAGTCAAGTTATCATTACCAGCTGTAAGTGAAATAATGTCATATATCATCAACAACTCTTTCAAATATGGTATTTTCCTGGAATCACTCAAACTTGCAACAATAAAACCATTATTTAAAGAAGAAAAACTAGAAGAATTAACAACTACAGACCAATAAGTTTATTACCAGCTTTCTCTAGAATTTTCGAAACACTAGTCTCCTCGAGACTGATGGAATTTTTTGTTGAAAATGAACTCTTTACTTCAACTCAGCATGGGTACCTACAAGGACGCTCAACTCAAACGGCAATTTTCTGGTTTGTGTACATATTGGAAAAACTTGAAGATAACAAAATGGCATTGGGTATATTTCTAGATTTATCCAAAGCATACGACTCAATAGACACAAAATTGCTATTACAAAAACTAGAGTAATATGGTGCGAGAGGAAATGCAAATGAATGGTTGAAATCCTTTGTAACCAACAGAAAACAAAGAGTAACCATTACACAAAATAATGTAACTGCCAAATCTAAAATATTAACACGCACTACAGGAATTGACCAAGGAAGTATACTAGGAGGAATATTGTTCATAATTTATCTGAATGGTTTAGGTATATTGTTGTCGGGAATTGAGGAATTTATTGTTACTTATGTGGACGATACTAATTTGTTGGTGAGCGATATAGATTTTGAAGAAATGGAGAAAAAAACTTGTAACCTATTTCTTAAGTCGAAAACTTGGTTTGACCAAAATAAATTAATATTGAATGAAAAAAAGTCGAAAGTTGTCCTATTTGATACAAACAGATCACAAAAAGTAAAATCAAATCTAATAAATTTGCCACAGTATAGTTTTCAGTTATCTGATTATGTGAAATTTCTCGGAGTTTACATCGATCAATTTCTTAATTGGAGACAACACACTGAAGTCCTTTCGAGTAAATTAAGTAAAATTTGTTTTGCATTAAGATCTATCACAAGATATATGAATAAAAGAACTTTAAAAATGGTTTATTTTGGAAATTTTGAAGCAAATTTCATATATGGAATAATTTTTGGGGTAATAATGAGAATTTAAATAGAATATTTTTAATACAAAAACGAGCATTGCGTATAGTTTTTAAGTTGAATTTTTTGAATCATGTAGAGGTGTATTTAGGGACAATAGCATTTTCACGGTAGTTGGATTTTATCTGTTTGAATGTCTGTTGTTCCTGCATAAAAATAGGCATAAATTTACTGAAGAAAATGTAAACATGTATAACACAAGGTCTTTAGATATAAACTTTCCAGCACATAGACTATCATTAACAGAAAAATGTCTAGCATATATGATCATTAAAAAATTCAATAAGTTACTAAATGTAATTCAATGTATATCAGATTACAGAATATTCAAGAACAAGGTAAAAAATTTGTTAATAATGCTAGAACCGTATAGTCTGGTAGAATATTTCGAAATGGCTGTATAAGGGCCATGAATATGTGACGTCATTTCATTTAAATTTTCCTTGGTATGTTTGCATTGTATTTTTATTTGAAATAAAGAAGCTTTATCTATCTTATCTATCTATCAATTGGTGTGTGAGATTTCTATTCTGAGCATTTTAACTGTGATGTAGTCAACCAGTTTTTTCATTTTGTTGATGTGGTGACTATTAGAATACCCTGAGGAAGAATAAAATATTATTCGAAAGCTTGGTAAATGACAAAAAGAGAGTTTTAAATTTCTTTTTTATCCTGTTCAGTCTAATTTCCCTTAAAAAACAAAACTTTAAATAAAACGAGACTGTTAAATAAAAAAAAACAAAATTATTACACGAACATGAGATTTGAATGACCGTAGTAACGAAACCGTTCGATATTTTACAATTCTGTTTTCATATTCGTGATTGATAATTCAAGAAGTAGAATTTTACAAAATTTCATCCATTTCGAGTGAAATTTTTTCATCGCTGTAGACATGTAAAAAAAATTTGTCTTCGAATTTTGAAAAAATTTTTTCACAGAAATTCTTAGAAAATTGTGTTCATTCAGAAAATAAAAGTCACTGAATGCATGTAAGAAATACCGAAAACGCCATCTCTTGTTCCCTTCGAAAACCTTCTTCCATAGCAAGTATGGAACAAGAGATTGCGTTTTCGGTATTTCTAACATGCATTCAGTGTCTTTCATTGGTATTGTTATGGCATTGTTGTGTGGGATAATACCTTAAGGGGGACGCCGTTTCGCTGTAAATTCCAAGAAATACCTTCTATCATTCAGAGCTATCCTATGCTGATAAGTCCTAATAAGGACGAAATGGCCATCCATAGGTGCTCTGATTGATACCACTTCCTTGCATTTTGTCTCTAGCGAGGACGAATTTAGCTCTGAAGTATGAGTTTAATATTGGTTGATTTATATCGATAAATATCATTCTCTGCTTCCACTTTATTGTTTTTGAATATTCATGGCGATGTACGCTTCAAACCTCTGATATAATATTCACTACTAGGCACCTGACGTTACCCTAGCGCTCCTTGTTGTAGGCTGAAGACGGAAAAATTTTGCGATATGCAAAAACGCTTCAGTCAAGGCAACAAATGGTAAACATTTCGCTACTTTGTTCGAGATTCGTGCTATGGAAGAAGGTTTTCGTATGGAACAAGAGATGGCGTTTTCGGTATTTTCAACATGCATTCAGTGTCTTTCATTGTTATTGTTATGGCATTGTTGTGTGGGATAATACCTTAAAGGGGACGCCGTTTCGCTGTAAGTTCCAAGAAATACCTTCTATCATTCAGAGCTATCCTATGCTGATGAGTCCTAATAAAGACGAAATGGCCATCCATAGGTGGTCTGATCGATACTATTTCCTTGCATTTTGTCTCGAACAAGGACGAAGTTAGCTTCGAAGTATGAGTTTAATATTGGTTGATTTATATCGATTAATATTATTCTGTCAGCATGTTATCATGGATCTGGAACTTTTCTTCCTCATTACAATCAAGGAAAAATTAAGCGATCAAATACTAAGAGACAGATTGAAAAAATTGTGATGAAAATCAACATCAAATGCTGAATTTGCTGTAAAAGTGTAACGCTCACCTAAAATATCCAATATTATAGATTGAAAGAAACGAATTGCTAAACGTCAGACAAGAAGGTGTGGAAAACTCATATTAATATGTAATTTATATTGATTATCAATCATGATTCCGGAAAAATACTCCATGTTCTCGATTACAAAATAATAGCCTGCTTCGAAACCGAACAAATAGTGCATATTTATCCTAATGACCTAATGTTGGTCATGCACAAAAGTAATTATTAATGCTTACGGAATGATCATTACTATCACTTATTCTTTTTACAATGAGAGGGTGCCATGCATGCGTGATGAAAACTAAAATTTGTTGACGTCGATTTGTATCCAGCAATATTTTTCAATAACACTTTTTTCTATTTTTATTATCTTGAATTACTTGATTCGATTAGGAAACTATTCCATCAACAATGAAATTCACTGAATAAATTCAGGAGTCATTCAAGGATTCATTTTGATCACTACAGTATATACACATTTTAATCTTGACTAACTTATCGCACATTTATCAGGATACACAAACGAGCAATATTCACCAGCAAATTTTCCAATATCAGGATACCCTCACTTTATATCAGAAATAAAATGTAACGGAATTCATCACCATTTGATACTTAACTGATATACAGTATGAATCCTGTTAAACTGTATATACTTCACAGAGAGATAGAGGACACTTTGCGGCTTTCAAAAAGACCCCACATGAAAGGTCTCAAAAGATTCGTTTGAATTATACAGGGTGATTTCCAGTTTTGGGTCATATTTTCAAAATGCTCTATTGGACGAACGAATATGTAATCACAAATTCATCAAATTTAGTACGTAGGAGGACTGTATCAATCTCCATACAGCTGAGTTAACAGATTATCAGTTTCCAGGACCGGACTCTATTTTTCTGATAATATCGGAATTTATGAAAAGAAACACCCTGTAGATGAAAACGTCAATAAACCTGTCATGACAGTTCGAACTACACTGAAAACTCTTCAATGAAGAGTACTTAAATCATGTGGCACACCTACAAATTCAGAGAAAAAAAATATTGAATATGTGTACTCGTACTTTTGGACGGCCTAATTCACATGGAAAACCATACCCAAATGTATCAAAAGTTGAAAACAGGAGAATGTTATCAGTTTAAATCCTCTCGATAATCAAATATTCCAATATTCAGGTAATTTTCGTCAGTTTTCAGGACCGGACTCTATTTTTCTGATATTATCGGAATTTATAAAGAAAATCACCCTGTAGATGAAAAAGTCAATAAACCTGTCATGGCAGTTCAAACTACACTAAATACTCTTCAATAAAGAGTAATAAAATCACGTGGCACGCCTACAGATTCAGAGAAAAAAAAATTGAATATGGGTACTCGGAAATAATTTTTCTTGTACGGCCTAATTCACAAAAAACATACCCAAATGTATCAAAAGTTGAATATTAATGGTTAAGATCTTCTACGCATTCAAGTATTCCAATATTCAGTGACGGACTCCCATTGCAGATTGGGTTTTTCAATAGATGATAGGTCGAAAGATTCGCCCTGAATATGGAACACCCCAAAAAACGGGAGACCGAACAACATTAAATAACCTACAAGAAATTTTCATGAAGTCGCGAATATTATCAGGTTAATATTCGACTTTTCATGCATTTCGGTATAGTTCTTCTGCTAAACTTCAGCCGCCCAAAAAATTATCTCCGAGTACGATTATTCAATTTTAAATCTATTTGTGTGTCTCGCGATTTCATGAAAATTTCTTGTAGGTTATTAATGTTGTTCGGTCTCCCGTAACAGTTTTCTGGGGTGTTCCATACTCAGGGCGAATTTTTCGACCTATCATCTATTGAAAAACCCAATCTGCAATAATAGTCCGTCCCTGAATATTGGAATACTTGAATGCGTAGAAGATCTTAATCATTAATATTCAACTTTTGATACATTTGGGTATGTTTTTTTAATAAGGCCGTACAAAAAAAAATTATCTCCGAGTACCCATATTCAATTTTTTTTCTCCGAATCTGTAAGTGCGCCACGTGATTTTATTACTCTTCATTGAAGAAGAGAAACATAATTTTATTTTTAATGTGCTGGAAAATTTTAGTTTCGTTATGTAAGTGCGCGTCGAAATTATAGAACAAATTCATTTTCTCAGAAGAAAAATTTTTGGCAACAATCTCTTGAAACAAGTCAAATGTCAATTTTGTTTCACTGTTACCAAACTTTTATGCCTCTTGGAGTAATATGTCCCCAGGTAATAATTTTGGATTAAAAGGCTCCTTAAATCCAGATTCTTGCTTTCCAGTTCCAGAGATTTCTTGCAATATTTAGACTTCAAATCGTAGCATAGGAGATCACTTTCTGAAACAGGTCAATTTTTGTTTCACTTTCACCAAATTTTTATGCCTTCTGAAGTAATATGTCCCCAGGTAATGTTTTTGGATTAAGTAGCTCCTTAAAGTCCAGATTCTCGCTTGCCACTTCAAAAGATTTCTTGCATTATTTAGACATCAAATCTCAGCATAAAATATCACTTTCTGGCCATTTTTCAGACGCATAAGATAATATGTTGAACTAGTTAGGTCCTCTCGGAAGTCCACCCATATGGATGGGTGGTAAAAGCTGATATGGATCAGCTTTTTACCATTCGGTGCTGGTTGAATTTTCATATCAGGTTTTCCCTTTGCATGTACTGCTGGATCTCTTGTAGGTGGATTTCTTGAATAGGAAATCTTGGGTTGTTCCAACTTCCTTCGGTCGCTATTTTTCATCTGACTGAAGGACAGCTGGTTTCAGATTTGGTGGTATCTTATAGCAGCTTGTATGATGACTCATTCTCGACACTAATATTTTTCTTCTATCTGAATGTCCACACATTCTCGAATTCGTTAGATAACATAATCATAACAAACAAATGTAAAAATTAAATAAAGAGAAATGTATTACTTCAATGAATTCTTGTGTGAAAAGAGCCGGTATAATGTTTTAGTTTCATGTTTATAACTTCATTAATAAAAAAGTTATAAAAACTTTTCATTTGACACAATTTTCCACATTTCTCTAATAGCTCGGAAACGGTTTGACTTAGGAGGTTGCCGTTTTCACCAAATGAATTATCTCAAAAATCGAACCCGAAAATCTACCAAAGGTGTCATTTTTTTCTAGCTCATCGGGTGTTCCTTGAGTCGTTGGCCGTAGACTGATGGGGAATGCAGGACATCCTTATCTTTCAAAAAAATTGATTGTTTGGTATCCTTACACCGTTATTTTCGGAGATAGAGGGTGATTCATGAACATTTGCCTAAACTTACGATAGCTATAACTCTGTAATGCAAGGTCCGATTTCGAACAAATTTTATGCGCTTTTGCACTTGTGGAAGCCCTTTCGAACAGTCCATGAAATATCGATATTTCCGGGGCAGTACTCAGATAATCATGATTTTGCTTTCAAGCCCCAAAATCATAATTTATTATTAAATTATCTAATCCAATTTTGACTTCGCATGGCACACCTGTCCCAAGAGAAGAGGAACTAGACGAATTAATGCTTAAATAAGTTTTTCGAAATGCGGCCCTGGTTCTATCATTTTGGTGATGATAATTATTGTCTTTCGTCGAAATTTCGGATAACTTTGAATTATGTTTAATTCGTTTCCATTTTGAAACCTCAATTCCTACTGATTGTGTGTGGAATAGTGATTAAAAGTGTGAAAAATCGAGCTTTGAGATCTTTTTTACGTAACATATTGAATTTGTATGAGTATTAATGATGAAACCGTATTGAAAAATTATGCATTTGTTTCATAACACTACTAAGTATTCAATATATTCGAAAAAGAGCCATGAAGTGTTGTGTCATTAGAGATGTTCCAAATGTATTCCATTTCCCAGCTCTTCAAATGAGACGGCTCATAGCCCTTCTTATAATATTTGGATTTCGATTAACTTCTACGCAGGCGTCTTATATCCTATGCTTCAACTGCTTGCATAAAATTATTTCAGTAGCATATATACATTTTTTTTCAGATAACCACACAAAAAGTAAAAGAAGCATAAAACAATTTCTCCTGAAATCAATCAATACAAATATTCAATTATTGAAAAGAACTTTATTTCTTGCGGAAAAAGAGTCACTTTTTTATTTTTCAGAGCGACTTCACTCACTTGTTACATTTTGTAATTGGGTTCGCTTCATTTGAATCTTCATTCGAAATGTGGTGTCAAAATAGTTCTTATCTTCATAATGCATTCTTTATTTTCTTTCACGCACATCCAGTAGAAACTGAGGTTCCAAAATGAAGAAGGCTTCAACAGAATTCAAAATAATTCCAAGACTCGGCAGAAGTCGATGAATATTATTACCAGAGGAATTTAAACAGGACCGCATTCCGAAAAACTTACATATGCATTAATTTGTCCTGAGCAGAAGTTAAACGGAATCCAGGTATGATAAAAAGAGTGATGAATAATCTGATCTGAAGGCAAAAAATATCATTACCAGAAGAATAAAAACAGGGCCTCGTTTCGAAAAACTCACATAAGCATGAATTCGTCCAGTTCCTATTCTCTTATGACAAGTGTGCCATGTAAAGTGAAAATTGAATTAGATAAATTATGTAGTTTTTCATGGCAATAGCGAAATTCACGTAGGAAATGTGAGAAATATAGATTTAGGGGCTTAAAAGAAAAATCATGATATTCTGAATACTGCCCTGGAAATATTCATATTTCATGAATCGTTCTAAAGAGCTCCCTGAAGCAAAAAAAACCATAAAATTTTATCAAAGTCGGACCTTGCATCACAGAGTTATAGCTAATGCAATTTTAGAGCAATGTTCATGAATCACCCTCTATCTCCGAAAATAATAGTCTTAGGATACCAAACAATCAGTTTTTCTGAAAGGTCTGGATTTCCTGCATTCCCCATTAGCTTATGGCCAACGACTAACGAAACACCCTGTATACTTAATACCATAGTTTATATTTTCCCGAAAAACACACTTTTTGAATAAGTAAATGAAAACATCAATGGAATAGGCAGTTATTCTCCTCAAATTGAAATATTGTATCTTTTCCTTTCCTCAAAATAATAGCCCTTATACACTTCGTTTCCCACATAATCAAAGAGTCTAGCTGGGAAAAGAAGCCAAAAACGAAGGGACTGATATAGAGTTAGATGAGAGGTTATGCAACTTTGGCTGCGTTCGACCTATCATTCGCGAATTCTTCTATATAGACCACCCTGTTCCCACGATGTGTCTGGAATCAGAAATGGCCAACGCTACCGGTACAACCATAAGTATCGTGTTGAAAAGGGTGAAAATTGAATACCATTGGAACAGTCGTCATTTCTTCAAAGAAAAATTATACAGGAAGTATACGCAATAATTTAGAAAAAAGTGCCCTTTCCGCACTCTACTCAAGATAATAGATAGTAGAAATTGAGATGGGTGTGTGAAGGCTCGCAAGTTGATTCAGTCCTCAATCTCCGGAACTTTTGGATATAGTCCGTTCACGAAAGATTGAGCCGTCGGTTGGCTATGATAATTTGACATATTCCACTGTGTATATTAAAATTTTAGGTTATGATGTTTATTTTCTTGTCAGATTGATACGCAATGTTGTCAATATTGCATAGAGTTGTCTGATAACTCCCAAGCTCGTCGGACGAGGCCGGGTACATTCGGCAACATTCAATTTATTTTAAGTTATGACAGCAAATACTGCCAACTTCAGATAAATGAAGAAACGCCTACTATGTGCTCAACCTTTCGTGAACGGAGTATACAAAATAGATTAAGGGTAGTTCCTGTTGAAGTTATACTCAAGTGTTAGATATACAGGGTTTTTCTTTTAAGTTGGCCTATTAGACGTTTTAGGAGAACTAGTGAATATTTCGTTCTGGAATTTCAGGTGCAGCCTTGAGGGTGGAGGAACTCTTCGCTTAAAATATTTTCAAGTCGACAGTGTTGCCACGTCTATCTCAAACGCATATCTACTTTCTTTTTTCAAATGGAACTACCTATATTTTCATTTATGTATCGATTCAATACCAAACTCGCAGTATAACCCACTACAAAAAATGTTTCTGCTATGCACTGTTGCCAAGTTATTCACAAATTCCTGAAAATTTTGACATTTGCATTGCCAGTTTGGAAATGCAATATCTCGATTATTTATTATGCGAACGGAACCAAACTCAGCCGTCTCATAGTAAAGACTCCATGCATTCATGTGGTGTATTCAGTATTTTGATACATCGTAAAGTTTTTCGAAGATATGGCTCCGAAAATGTGAAACTCAAAATTGAAATATTTCGAGATTTTCAAATGGCAACCCCATATTTATTTTACAGCATTCCATTCGAAATGAAAAATGAATGGCAATCTCCTTTTACACTTATTATTTATTTTGGGTAGTTTTCGAATGTGATGAAAATTACTGAAATTTTTCAGTATTTATAGTTTATGATCTATGGTCCCGTTTACGATGAAATGATTCTATGACTATGGCGTGAATTGTTGAAGTAGATTCTATGGTTGAAATCACAAAAAGTATTCGATAATCATGGATGTCATAGAAAAAAGTTTACTCATATTATTCAAACACGATTCGGGTTGTTTCACAATTCACGGGGAATGCCAATTAATTATTGAAAGGACCTGTAGGACCTTTAACAATCGTTATTCACATTTAGCACGAATAGCTGAAAAAAAATTCCGAAAATTGTTTAGGCTTTCTGTACTCCTAGCCCCATGTTCATGACCTCAACAATAGGATCCATTGCGATAATTCACTTTATGATCACACAACATTATGTCCATTGAACATGACTATAAATACTGAAACATTTCAATATTTTCATCTCATTTGAAAACTGCCCAAAATAAATAATAAGTGAACATAAGGCCAGAATTACAGACAGCCTGAACAATTTTCGGAATTTCTTTCAAGTCATTCTTGCCAAATGTGAATAACGATTGTTAAAGGTCCAACATAATATATGGGTATACTTTTTTCTATGACACCAATGATCATCGAATACTTTTTATGATTTGAACCAAAGAACCTTCTTCAACAATTCACGCCATAATCATAGAACCATTTCATCGTAAAGAGGACCATAGATCATGAACTATAAATAATGAAAAATTTCAGTCTTTTCATCTCAATTGAAAACTATTCAAAATGAATAATTAGTGTAAGAGGAGACTGCCATTCATTTTTCATTTCGAATCGAATGCTGCAAAATAAATATGGGTTGCCATTTGAAAATCTCGAAATATTTCAACTTTGAGTTTCACATTTTCGGAGCAATATCTTCGAAAAACCTTACGATGTATCAAAATACTGAATATACCACATGAATGCATGGAGTCTCTACTATGAGGCTGCTGAGTTTGGTTCCGTTCGCATAAAAAATAATCGAGATATTGCATTTCCAAACTGGCAATATAAAAAAAAAATTTCAGGAATTTGTGAATAACTTGGCAACAGTGCATAGCAGAGACATTTTTTGTAGTGGGTTATACTGCGAGTTTGGTATTGAATCGATACATAAATGAAAATATAGGTTGTTCCATTTGAAATAAGAAAGTAGATATGCGTTTGAGATAGACGTGGCAACACTGTCGACTTGAAAATATTTTAGGCGAAGAGTTCCTCCACCCTCAAGGCTGCACCCAAAATTTCAGAACGAAATATTCACTAGTTCTCCTAAAACGTCTAATAGGCCAACTTAAAAGGAAAACCCTGTAGTTTATCAAATAGCAAACTTTGGAACAAAAAAACAATCTGTCAAACCAATTAATGATCATTAAAAATCTTTTCCGTCAGAACGTTCCACTTTCTTTATTCAATAAATCCTACAGAATCACATAGTTTCAATAGGTTATAAGCCCAGAGCGCTTCTGAAGTGTTTTTCTGTAGATGGCGAGTGAATTAAAAGTATAAGAAATGGATCTTATTCATCACATCAAACATTTGAATGGGGAAGCTGATTGGCCTATATGGAAACATAAATAAGAGACTTACTTGACTATCATGAAGGAGCTCTAGAAGTTATAGATGGAAAATTAGTACAACCAGTTCATCCAGGATTTAGCGCAAAATCGAAAGAACTGAAGATATACAAAGAAAAAGCAGATTTGTTCACAAAACCTAACAGTTATGCAAAATCTATGATAACAAGTGCTGTGGGTGATGTGGTACATCAGAAAATAATGAACAAAGAGAGTGCTCGTGAAGCATGGGTGTCCCTGAATCAGCAATTTGAGGCTTCGTCTCAAGATCAACTATTTCATTTATGTACCGAATTCTTCTCATTCAAGTGGACCAATAGTGAAGATGTTTCCACACATATAGCTGAGTTGAAACGCATATCCAATGACCTTTATAATGGTTTGAAAACCAAAGGAAAAAATGTTCTTCCTGACCTTATGATTATCTGTGAAATTCTTCATATTCTTCCAAGTGCATATGAAACTTTTCGTTCAAGCTGGATGCTTTTAACAAAAGACCAAGACAAATCGATAGATGAATTGTCTGTTCAGCTATGTATGCATGAACGTAATTTCACAAAATCTGAAAATCGGGAAACAAAGGAAAATTTACAAGAAGCTCTAGTTTTCAACGCAAACAGGAAAAGCCAAGAAAACCAAACTGCACAAGGTAGGAAAGAATTCATGAAAAATAGTTTTTGCACCTATTGTAAGAAGAAAGGCCACTGGGTTAAAGTATGCAGAAAATGGATTGCCGATGGTAAACCACCGAAAAATAAACATTCCCACACTACCTCCACAGAAGGTCACACTTCAGTAAATGTAAGCATGTTCACATCTGATGAGGCATATATCGCACCCCCGGGCCCCGATGCGACACTGTCACTTATGCAGAAATGTAGTTTTTCAGGAGAAGCTTTTCAAACTTTGACATGTCACAAAACAATAACTGTAGAAGATAGAAATGAGACAAATAGCTTATACTACAGTGTCAACTTTTAACATCACTTCTGGTTGAATAATGATCACTAAATACCGTAAAAAATTTACTATACGATTATTTAAACATTTCAGCCCTCTCAAAAGTGACGTTTTGGCATTATCGAAAAATTATAACTGTAGTTGTGTCACACTGAGTTATGAAAAAACGAGTACAAAATGTTTACTGATTTTTATTTCGAATCAAATAATGCACAGTTGTTAATAAAATAATCAAAAACTCTTCGAAATGAACATAAACTTTTTAACAGTTTTTCATTGATGTAGTTCAAAAATAATCAAATATTGGAGAAATAATGTCACAACTACTGCATCTTGGGTCACTATTGCTCCAGAATAGAGAAAATATTATGACACAAAAACCTTAGTAACAATGTAGCTCCCAGCGTAACCGTGTTTCGCGCCAAAACCACAAAGACACTGTAGCCCTCTTAGGAAACTATGCGTACTACAGAAGTAACGTTATTGCACCAAGTAAAGGGGTGCTTTAGGACGTAGCTAATTCACTTGAATATTTCATGGAATACGAAGAATTTGAATCTGTTCAACAAATAAGAGCAGCTGGTAAAGAAGTTCTCAAAGCTTTAGGAAAAGGTACTATAAAAGCTATCTCAAATGTTGGTTGGAATTCGACGAAAGTAATTACTTTGCATGACGTATCGTATGTGCCAAATATTTCCAGAAACTTATTTTCAGTTATTGCAGCGCAAGAAAAGAACTTAAATAGTATTTTTGAATCAACTGCTACACATTGTTCACTGAAAATAAATGATGTAATAATGGTAACTGGAGATCGATCAATAGGAGGTGGCTTATTCAAAAGCTCAGTTAACACTATAGAGAAAATGCCTGATGGTGAAAAAAATGTGAATTTAGCTAAAAAAGAGCGGAAGGTGATTCTTTCCAGAGTTACTTTTGATGAAGAGTTAAGTATATGTAAAAAAGTGAGGAGTCCCCCAGAAGAAATAATTCACGAAAATAATGCAAGAAGAAGTAATAATGTTTCGGAATATGTACAAAAAAGCAGCCTGAATAATTCAGAAGAAGCCATTAAAAATCGAGACAGAGATTTACAAGCTGATCTTGAAGAAGAAAATAGCGAAAGAAATGAAGAAAGGGAAGATGAAGAAAGAAGATATAATCTCAGGAGCAGAAGCTCTATTCAAACACCGTCATCTTCTGGAGATTACGTCGTATATGCTGAAGAAATATTTCAAGCAGTTGATACTCCCGAAACATATCAAGCAGCATTAGCGAGTGATGATCATGAAAAATGGATCACAACTGATCCAGAGGGAATCATAAAAATAAGTCAGCAAGCATATGCAAAGAAAATTTGGAGAGGTTTTATTTCTCTAATTGCAGACCTGTTTCGACTCCAATAGAAACAGATTCGGAGATTCTCAAATCAGGGAAAATTACTGAAAGTACAAATTTTCCCTACAGACAAGCAGTAAGATTAGCTCAAAATCAAGAGTTTCATGACAGAACAAAGCATATTGACTTGAAACATTTTTTTATAAGAGAAAAGGTTTAAGAAAAAAAAAGTTAGCTGTTCAGCAGATAAGTTCTCAAGAACAAGTTGCTGATGTTCTTACTAAAGCTTTGCCCCGAATAAGATTGTTAATGATGTGTTCAAGGATGGGACTTAATTTCTTAATTTTTTATTTGTCAGTAACATAAATTATTCTAACAAGGAAAAGTGTTGAAGTTATACTCAAGTGTTAGATATAGTTTATCAAATAGCAAACTTTGGAACAAAAAAACAATCTGTCAAATCAATTAATGTCATTAAAAATCTTTTCCGTCAGAACGTACAGAATAACATAGTTTCAATAGTTTCGACGTGAAGCTGAACGCTATGGAGCGCTTATACACTTTAGGAGAATGTTGAATCCAAAGTGAATAAGTTGAGAGCAACGGGTATTGTTTTCGTTTCATTCATTCATTAATCCTCTCGGAAGTTATCGTGTTTGAGTCGAGCCTACGTAAAGCACACGTTTGGATAGATTAACGAATAGATGGATAAATCTTTTATAGTATGTTATATATTATTTTGAAAGAAGAGCTAACAAAATGCAATACATGAACAAAAAGTACCTAGCTGAGGTTGTTGCAAAACGGGGTATCATACTATTCTGGCGTATGATACCAGAATACAGGGAAAAATCTCAGTAGAAAAAATCCTGCTTTCCCGTTTTTACAAAATTGAAACTTAAAACTATTCGAATAGATACAAGTACCTTCAATATTCAGATACAAAATACTTATATCATGCTCTTTGTTCAGGAAGGTGTTTCAAACCCGTTCTGGCGAATCTCTTCTTCTTCTAAGACCGCTACAGGACCCTACTAAAGGGTAATCATCTCTCATATATTCAAATAGTGGTATTTCATCTTAAATATCGAATTCAATTTCGGAATAATGATAAAAAACGCGTGACAAACTTTCATAGAGGTGTAATAGAATTTCATCTGCCCAGATTGTGAATTTTGAACTTGAGGAATTTCGTGGACTCTATTGCAAAATTAAAGAAAGCCCTGAGCAGGGGCTTTCGAGCGCTCATTCATTGTTGGAGACGTTAGGCTTTTACCTCCATATTTTGTATAGGACTTGAGATTGATCCTAAATATAGGAATGCAAAATTTGAGCATGATTGGAATAATATTCTAGAAATCATTTAAAAACTGAAATAAGCGAAAACTTGACAAATAAAAATTCTATGATTCTGATAATGCCATCATCCTAGAATTTCGTACGTACGTTCAGTATATCAATCATGCATAAAATGAAGTTCATTCGAACCATAGAAATAGAATAGTATAGAGTTGCTATCAATGAAATGAAAGTGGTATCAGATCCGCGATATTACTGATATACGTCGAATTTTGACAATCATTGAATTTTTTCTAAAAATAGTGATTTTTGTACCTTTTTCAAGTTAAATTGAGATTTCTTGTGCTTAATAAACAATAATAAAATGGTATTGTGTGCTGTATGGCTTTCTTCAAGCAGAGAAGGAACAGATAAGAAGAAAATTAGAGTACTGAACAGGTCCGCATTCGAAATTTTTACTAGTATGTCTTGGTAATCTGATATCTTTCTAAATGTGTATATTATCGCCTGAAGAAAAATTGTTTATTTGATATTCAATTGACCTTATTTGAACAGGATTCCTAAAGACCCAACACGTCGTATTTTTTGTGAGAAATTCGTAAACAGAAAAAACTGGCAACTTAATTCAACCCTGAACTTTCAGCCATATTGGTCGTCAACTAAGCCCCGCCCAGTGGTTCCATTTTCCTTACACAATTGTATATCATAACGTCTCTTCTCTATTCTATCTCTATGATTAGAACGAACATCTTGTTGTGGAAATATGTTTCTTTTTTTCGATATCCTAATTGAATTTTTTATGGTTCAGTTCACACAATGGCTACAAAATTTTTCCGAAGGATCAATATTAGCATCTAACATATGCACGCAAAATTTCATTACGATTGGTTCCGTTGCATCCGAGATATTGAGGAACAAAAATTTTGAATGGAAATAATTTATGGAACACCCAGTACGATTTGGCTGTTTTACGAACTTGACCGAGCCATTTGAGAACCGAACTCACCACTGTTACTGTTATGGCATTGTTGTGTGGGACAAAACCTTAAGGGGGACGCCGTTTTGCTGTAAGTTCCAAGAAATACCCTCTATCATTCAGAGCTATCCTATGCTGATGAGTCCTAATAAGGACGAAATGGCCATCCATAGGTGCTCTGATTGTTACCACTTCCTTGCATTTTGTCTCGAGCGAGGACGAATTTAGCTCCTAAGTATAAGTTCAATATTGGTTGATTTATATCGATTAATATTATTCTCTGCTTTCACTTTATTGTTTTTCAATATTCATGGCGATGTACGCGTTGAACCTCTCTTCTATATATATTTGTATAAACAATGGGTTTTGTATATATTTATTATTTTATTTCACAGTCGTACCTATATATTTGTATATATATAGTGTTAGTGGATAAGGGAATCGGCCTAGTTTTTACCAATATTACTCTGCTTCCATCCATCTTGTAACCTTACCACATGTATATTGTATATTTTTTAATTTTGTAGACACCCTGAAGATGGACTAAAATAAATCCGAAAGCTTGGCAAAGAAACCAGAGTATTATTGGTAAAATTAGGCCGATTCCCTTATCCACTAACACTTCAAAAATAAGCAACCATTATAAACCAAGAAAATCTACTATATAAAAATAAGTCGGGTTTTCCTCCCTGACGCTTTAACTCCAGAACGCACGGACCGATTTCAACGGTTTTGCATTCGTTGGAAAGGTCTCGGACTCCGCGAGGTTTGTAGCAAAGAAAATTCAGTAAAAATTTCAAGATATCGAGAAGAACGTAGGAAATTGGTACATTTCTGAAAATTTCATCATTTATGACATCGAATTCAATGACAACTGTCAAGTCTCCTTTCGAGATGGAAGTGCTTCCAACAATTTCCTCATTTCAGAAGAAAAAGGCCAGATCCGAATCAAAAAAGGTACGAATATCGTTTTCGAGTAGTTCTATAACGTTAATTAACGAAGATATTCGTTGCAGGAATTCTGAAATAACCAGGAAGAAGAAAATATTTTTGACATAGGTACGTCTCATGTGAACATTTGTTCGTTTCGAGTGGAAAACGTTATTTGAATAGGTAAGTCCATATGAAATCATCAACTTCAACGTTCATTCAACGAATTCCTAACATTTCAGCGATCAAAAGCATCATTTCAGGTCGCAGTGATATTTGAGGCTTCTACTAAACCGAATTTCCCTGACAAATAACGTAATGAGAACAAAATTCGGGGATTATTCGTATTTTAGGAAAAAATACGCCAGGAAATAATATCAAACTGTATGTATTATGATAATTATCGATATTTCAATATATTTTTTCGATTTCCTGATATGTTTACATGTTAAAACCCGTTGAAGTCTGAGATAAACAGTCGTCACGTGTAACAAGGCAAGTGGTGTAACGACTAACGTCTAGGTGTGTGGACCTGGTAGTGTACCGGTTTCGAAACCCCATGGTGGCATGTTCTGTTTATTCTGGATAAAAAGTATTTTTTCCAGGTTCAAAGAAAGCTGATAAAAATAATTCAAAATTTTCATGTGCATGTTTTATACAGGTACGTTTTAGATATATACAGGGTGTTTCTATAAATCTATCAATTATTTCACATTTTTACGTTATAACAGAAAGCTTTCAATGAAATTGAAGGGGCTTTTGAATTTCGAGTGATTCGTTATAGGAGGTGGAATTTTAAATATAGATACTATGCTTCGGATTCATACGGGGTGCTCCTATAAACATGTCGAATATTTTGAATTTCTGCATTATCACAGGGACATTTCCACAGAAACGAAGAAATTTTTGAATTTCAAATGATTTACTATCGATGGTGGTTTGATTTATACAGGGTCTCTTCATAAAAATGCCAAATATTGTATTTTCTACTTCCTAACACGAACATTTGTATTACTTTTCCCATAAATGTTCAATAGACGCTCTGAGTATATACAGGGTGTGTAGTGTAGTCAGACAGATACCAAGGAATATATCAAATATCTATGAACATCAATAACCAATGATGATCTATCGAGGTATACAAAACAGTTCGAAAGACCTACTGTTCATCTGATCTATCGGTTCAATTTGATCTACCGGTTAAATTATCCTACTTAGAAAGGTAGATCTACCGGTTTCACAAATCTACTTAAAAAGGTAGATCTACTGGCCTGACTAGAAAATCATTGTTTTTTACATGGCAGTTATACTTTATACGTGTTCACGAGTTGGAAAACCATCTGCTTTGTTTGTGTTTACGTCAGGCCAAAAAACCAAAATATGGTTTACCAACGAGCATTTCAAAAAAACGGATAGTTTGCAGAAACGTATAACGCTTCGATTCAGTATTTACTTTGGATTCTCTTTCATTTACTTATGCCCGATTGCACAGTTCGTCTAAGCAACGTTTAAGCCCTTAAGTGACGTTTATTCCATTGATGAAACGTCATTTCAAGGCTTAAACGTTGCTTAGACGAACGGTGCAATCGGGCATTAGAGAAGTTTAACTAAGTAACACTTCGTTTTTGTAATCGAAATGAATTTATTACTGTTGTTCCTTTTCAAATATAAAAAAAAAATTTTCTTCATTTTTTTATCACCAAACGAAATGTTACAGAAAACGAAGCCATCTGGTGGCGAAACGGAGTTCGCCGGGTTTACTAGTTGTATATAAATATTTATCATCCTTGTTCGATTTAAACTACAGATTTTCGAAGAGAGCAGTTCGGAAATATCATTCAAGATCTCCTAACAGCAGAATACCTTATGAAGGAACATTCCAGATATTAGTGATTATTTGCTTATACAAGAATGATTTTCAAACTTATCTGAACTAGGAAAAAAGTTGAAAATGTCTCATTCATCAAGTTTTCTCGACGTAAGAACAAAAAAATTTGAGAAAAGCCCTTAGCAGAAGCGTTTAAACGCTCGTTCATTGGTGAAGCAATAAGACATCACCTCAAAATTTTATATGGTACTTGAGATTTATACCGAATATATAAATACAGAATCTCATCACGATCGAAATTATATTTCAAAACATTTGAGAAAGCCCTGAGCAGGTTCTTAGCTTCATTGGTGGAGCAATGAAGCTATTACCTCCAGGGACGGGACGAAGCAAAATTTTTGGGGAAGGGAAAAGCTTCGAAAATTTGCCAACTTTCCATTGAAGAAAACGATTATGTAAGGGGGAGAGGGGTTTTGGATTGCAAGTCAATGTTTTTCGCGAGGGTATTGAAAAAATACAAAATTGGAAAATTTTGTTGTGATTGTGACTTTTTTATTCTGCAATAGATTCCAGACTAGCACACTATGCAGGATTACAGGAGATCTGCTATCATTTTTACGTTTCGATTTTTAATCTCAATAATAACTAGAAAAATAAATGATTTATTAATTGAGCTTCATACCTTATCATGTTCAATATTTATTTTGGTTTCCAAAAGAAGGAATTTTGCGAAAAATTCAAGTTCACTAGGAAAAAACATAGTTGAAAATAAAAGATCTACTCAGTCATATAAGATGTATCCGAAAAAGACAAAAAACGAATAATGTAATACGACTAGTTTACAGATCACAGCATGTGTGTATGTTACGATTTACACAGCACAACTTCAAAGTTGGTACTGATAATTAATCAGGTACAGTAAAAAATAATTTATATGTCTTCAAAAATAATGATCCAATTTCTACCATAAAAAAAAATTAGGAACTTAAGTGAAATAGTATATATCTATGCATAGTATATTTCCAACAAACATAATCATATGTAATAATATAATAATGTAATATAGGTAATCAAATGTAATATATATACAGGGTGAATCCTGTTGAACTTTACATACTTTACACAGAGATAAGAGACACTTTGCTGGTTTCAAAAATACCCCACATGAAAGGTCTCAAACGATTCGTTCGAATTATAAAGGGGGATTTCCAGTTTTGGGTCATATTTTCAAAATGCTCTATTAGACGAACGAATATTCAGAAATCCATCAAATTTGGTACGTAGGAGAACTGTACCGATCTCCATACAGCTGACGTATCAGATTATCAGTTTCCAGGACCGGACTCTATTTTTCTGATATTATCGGAATTTATTGAGAAAATCACCCTGTAGATGAAAAAGTTAATAAATCTGTCATGGCAGTTCAAACTACACTGACTACTCTTCAATAAAAAGTAGTTAAATCACGTGGCACACCCACAGATTTAGAGAAAAAAAATATTGATTATGCGTACTCGAGATAATTTTTTTGGACGGCCTAATTCACAAAAGAAACATACCCAAATGTAAAAAAAATGAATATTAATGGTTTGGAACCTCTAGGAATTCAAGTATTCTAATATTCAGGGACGGACTCCCATTTCAGATTGGGTTTTTCAATAAATGATAGGTCGAAAGATTCGCCCTGAATATGAAACACCCACAAAACTGTTACGGGAGACCGAACAACATTAAATTACCTACAAGAAATTGTCATAAAATCGCTAGGCACACAAATAGATTTAGAAAAAAAATGAATAATCGTACCCATAGATATTTTTTTTGGGCGGCTGAAATTTCGTAAAAGAACTATACCGAAATGCATGAAAAGTCGAATATTATTAGGTTATATCCACTTCCCATGAAAGTATTCTATAATCCTGAGATAAGTTTTTCATATGATTCGTTTTCCAACTCTTCACAAATTTTCATTTCCAATATACAAGTGAGCAGAAATACGGCAGATTTCTCCGACACATAGATTCACTGAAACGAAGTTTTAAATTACTATTTCTATGCTCAGACCTCACGCAACACACGGTCTCCTAGTGGCGCGACAGCCCCAATAGAATCAACTAAATAGTGGTGATTAGACTATGTTTTGTATTGAAACAAACTAATTTTGTCTTCATGGCTTACCAATCCTCAACAGGAGTATATCCCGATATAATATACATTTATGGATATTGTGATGGCAATGCAAGAATTTCTGTAGAAGAGTACCGTACTAGATTTCCCAATAAAAGGATCCCCAACCACCAGACTTTCTCAGCAGTTTTTGTGAATTAGTTTACAACGTTGAGATCAATTCCAGGGAACATCTCAAAGGAAGGATTGAAGCAGCGTGTGTGTGCGTCTGTAAGATTGGGAGTGCTCCCGCAATGATAAGGAGATAAACCATATTTTTTATCAGAGCCCGAAAATGAATTCAGATGGAAAGAGGACATTTCGAGCATCTTTAGTGAATCTTTCATATTCCTTTCTTTTACTTTTTGAAATAGTGTTATTACACAGTTTTATTTCTATCAATAGAAAATTAATTTAAAAGATTTCGATTCACTGACAAAAATTACCTGAATATTGGAATACTTGAATATCGAGAGGATTTAAACTGATAATATTCTCCTGTCTTCATCTTTTGATACATTTGGGTATGGTTTTCTATGTGAATTAGGCCGATCAAAAAAATTATCTCCGAGTACGCATATTCAATATTTATTTCTCTGAATCTGTAGGTGTGCCACGTGATTTAATTACTCTTTATGAAGTGTATTCAGTGTTGTTTGAACTGCCATGACAGGTTTATCAACTTTTTCATCTACAGGGTGATTTTCTTCCTAAATTCCGATAATAGATATCAGAAAAATAGAGTCCGGTCCTGGAAACTGATAATCTGTTAACTAAGCTGTATGAGAATTGATACAGTTCTGCTTCGTACCAAATTTGATAGATTTGTGATTATTCGTTCGTCCAATACAGCATCTTGAAAATATGACCCAAAACATTAAATCGCCCTGCATAATTCAAACGAGTGACTAAAGACCCAACATGTTGGGTATTTTTGGAACCGGCTTAGTGTTCTTTACCTCTGTGGGAAGCATGTACAGTTCAACAGGAAGAATGCGACAAAATGTATCAAGTACATCAGGGAGGACTCTCATCAAGAGGTTTTAATCGTTTGAGGGCCTTCGTTTGGAATATACAGGGTGATATTCATCGGATGGCTGAAGTTTCAAAATTGAATAACTTTTGAACTGTTAGACCAAATGTTTTCAAATTTGCAAGTTTTGTCAACCTTTACGATTACCATCTTTCAATATTTCAGAATTGCAGAAATGAGATCCGGACTAGAAAAATTTTGGATTTTTTCTATTTTCATGAATATTGAAATCTGTACGTGTACACTATGTTTTTATTTCCTTTCCGTAACCATAAAGGATCAATCAATGAGAAAAATTCGAAATCTCTGCTTGGCACGGTCATACCGGGTGATCAAGTAGTGAACAAAAAACATTACCTCATGAGTGAAATTTCAAAGTTCAATAACACTTGAATTATTGGACCAAAATAATTCAAATTTGCAACTTTTGTCACCATTTATGATTGCCATCTTTCAATATCTCAGAAATTGATTAAATCAGATCCGGACTAACAAAATTTTGGACTTTTTCTATTTTCATGAATATTGGAACACCCTGTACGTGAACATTATGTTTGTTTTCATTTTGAAACCGCAACGAATCAATTAATGATAAAATTTAAAATCTCTACTTGGCACGGTATACAGGGTGATCAAGAAGTAAGCAAAAAACATTACCTCTTGAGTGAAATTTCAACTTCAATAACTCTCAAATATTTTACCAAATGATTTCAAATTTGAAAGATTTGTCACCCTTGACGATTGCCATCTGTCAATATTTCTGAATTTGAATAAATCAGATCCGGACTAGGAAAATTTAAGACATTTTCAATTTTTGTTGTGTCACCCTGTACGTGAACATAATGTTTCTTTGTAATTTTTGTAATTACACTATTTTTAGTTGAAACTTTTTTAACTTTTATTATTTCGCGAGATTTACATCAGATTCATAAACTCTGATGTTTTTTCTTGAAAAAAGATGCTCTTGTATAATAACGCCCAGATGCACCATTTCTGAAAAAAATAGATTTGTAATTTGTACTTAATTAAATGATAAAATAAATTTTTTCTCAGAAATGCTGCATCTGGGCGTTATTATACAATATCATCTTTTTTCAAGAAAAAACATCAGAGTTTATGAATATGATGTAGGTGTTGCGAAATAATGAAAGTTAAAAAGTTTCAACTACCTCCACCCCTCCTGCTGAACTGTACATGCTTTCCACAGAGGTAGAGGACACTTAGCCGGTTCCAAAAATACCCCACATGCTGTGCCATAGAAAGATAGAAAGAGTCCGGTCCTGAAAACTGATAATCTGATAAGTCAGCTGTATGGTGATCGGTACAGTTCTCCTACGTACCAAATTTGGTGGATTTGTGATTATTCGTTCGTCCAATAGAGCATTTTGAAAATATGACCCAAAACTGGAAATAACCCTGTATAATTTAAACGAATCGTTTGAGACCTTTCATGTGTGGTATTTTTAAAACCAGCAAAGTGTCCTCTATCTCTGTGTGAAGTACATATGTACAGTTCAACAGGATTCACCCTGTATATACGAAGTATCACAAAAAACTAGGAGGCAGCAAACTAAAAACACTTGCCAATGAAATTTGAGAATGAAAAATATGCTCAAAATTTGAAATGGAACGAATAGATGTCTCCAAAATAAAAAACTTTTCATGTTTTAACTTTAATTCGACGGTTCTTCAAATCAGCCCGCCGTTTCACAACTAAATTCATATCTAAATCTTTCTGACATCTCAGAGTCATGAGAGAGTCCAAACGTTCCTTGGTCATTCGAGATCTCAGAGAATTCCTAATGAATTTCATAATACTGAAACTTCTTTCATTAGCTGCCACTGAGTACCCAGCGGTCAAAACAAGTTGACATCTTTTGAAAGCCAGTTAAAGTGATTTTTTTAACTAGAATATTTCTAATTATTTTACTCATAGACGAAGGAAGTCCGTCAGGTTTTTGCATCATTATTTGAAAATTGATTTCCAATTCCGCTTGAAGGGCGAAAGGGTCAAGCAATTCAATTAAATAATTTCAGAACGGCATCGATATTGAAGATATTCGAATTGTCCAATTTTAATGGTAGAGAAAATATTTTAAAAATAGGAGAAAGAGTTTGTATTACATCATTTTCGTCCAGGAAGCCCACAAGAACATAAACAATCTTTATAAATTCGACCCGGTAATATTGTTGGATGCCAAAATTTGTTTGGTATTGAAAACTCAGCATCAGGATCCAATCCAAACATTTTGGAAAAAATTTGGCGCTTTCAATCAAATCATTTATTTCATTGCCTGATCGAATTCGATTGAAGATTTCTTTAGTCCCATTTCCGCTATATTCAAATCCGAATTTTCCAGTGATTTGGTCACTATTCTGAGTTTTGAAAAAATTTACTTCACAAAAAGAAGACAACAGATAAAATCGAAGTTCAACATACTTTTAGAGAGTGCTAAAGCTTTTCCACGAGTTACTCTGTTGAAATTTGAACCACTATCGGTATTTCTTTCAATAGTTCGAGTATTTTTTTCATAGGACGTATTCCTGGCTTGTAGTGTGTCTGCTCTTGCCACCCATCTAGGTTTTGATTAATGTTTAAGGAGAAGTAAATTCTCAATTTCTTGGAACTTATCCTTCAATAATTTGAACTTTTTAAAACTGTTATGGAAAAATACATAGAGCTCCTCCGATGCAACGAATAATTCTGATATAAAAAAGCCAGCGTTACAGCAGCGCTCTAGAACTGTGTTTGTTCTATGTGCCTGACATGGTACATAAGGTACTGATCGACAAAGAATTTTTGAAATTTTTTGTTGCGTTCCATTATACCTTCCAGACACACTGGCAGCGAAGTCGTAGGACTGGAACGCCAACTTTGCCGTCTCAATACCATTGAACTCTAACCAAGAAATAATGTCTTTGACAGTTCCGTTGACTGTTTCATCTTCAGTTTCAGACACTGATAGGAGTCTATTTTTTTGGCACCTGTTTTCGTCCACCATTCGGATCACTAAGGACATTATTTCTTGAGTCAGGCGTATGATCTGCCATAATGGTAAAAAAAGGGCGTTTTTCATTTCATCTACAACCTTTAATTCTGATTGGTCACCCAATCTCATGACAAGTTCGTTTTGTGACTTAGAACTGAAATAAGTTGTGTTATATGGTCTGAGTATTTTATTTTCGTGCCAATTCAAAGTTGTCATCTTCATCTCTATTTCCCCTGAACGCTATTCCTTGGCGTGAAAGAGTCTAAGCCACATCAAACAGCATAAATTACCTCAAATTTTGTAGAGGACATGAGATTGACACAAAAAATATTAATGCAAAATCTCAGTACGATCAGAAGAATATTCGGGGAATTGTTCAGAAAATGAAATACCTATTGAAAAATTTAAAATTGGAAAAAATAACATTTCATGGTTGTGCTTATGCGATCCTCTTGAAATTTTGCATAAACATTAGGTTTATCAAACTTCATACACAGAATGAATTTCACTCAAATCGGATATCTTTTTATGGAAGTATAAAGATTTTTCATTTTCGATATTCCAATTGAATTATATATTGTTCAAATAATGCGCTTTCCTTAACATTTTTCGTAAACATTTAGTTCATAAATCTTCATCCACGAAATAAATTTCACTCGAATCGGATGTCTTGTTATGAAAATATGAAGTTATCTCTTTCCAATATTTCAATTGAATTTTTTTGGTTTTGTTAACACTTCGGCCAAATATTTTGCATGAGGCTCACTATGACCATTTTACATGTGGCCGCATGATTTCATTTCAATTGGTTTTGTTTTGTCTGAGGAACAAAAGTTTGAATGGCTATATTTTATGCAACACCCTGTACGATATGACTGGTTAACGAAGTTAACCTAAGCAATTGAAAGCCAAACTCACCCTGAAAATTTCAAGTCTCCAGTATAATCCCTTCAAAAATAATTGTGCTAACGGACAGACAGGCAGCCGTACATACGGCGCACGAATAGAATGAGGGCTACTGCGTATGAATTTGCCGCTAGAGGGGCTTGTGTTGCGTGAGGTCCATACGATAATTTGAATTTCGAATGATCAAACGTAATTGTAAATCTGTATTGTTTCTTTTCAATGTTTACGCGGATGTGAGGAGTTTTACATACATATTCAGATTGATCACAGCAAATATGAATTCTGGATTCATCAATATCACCGCTTTGAAAACGGAGTTACAAAAGATAGGTCCCAAATTGAGCGGACTAAAAGGAAAGCTAATTCAAAGGTGAGTTCGTTCAGAGCGAATAACGACCGAATACTATGATAGGAATGATAATTCCAATGGAAACGTATTTTCATGATTTGAAATAAGTTTATTGCAGAAGTAGGTTATCATTTCAATATCAATTTTTTTCATCAAACTTACATGACACCTGCGATAGCTGAAGAAAGTTAAAAGTTGGAATAGTACAATAAATTCTCACACAATTCTTTCATTTATCATTATAAGTTAATATATAGCAAAAACAGTATGTCCGAAAAATTTGCAACAGTAAATTACAAGTAATACACTTATCTATACCTTCAATTTTACAATTGTAAAAGTAAAGTGTCCGAACCAACATAATGTAAAAGATTATTAGGTACTCAGGATTTTCTGTATTAGGATCGTTAGGTCACTTATTATCATCAGGATTGCAATGTTTTTCACAAACATATGAATGGTTTGAAAAGGTTAGATCAACTGCTTTAGGACAGTCTTATCGTTCGGAAACTTGAGTTCTCCCTTTTTTTTCTGAAAAATACGGAACTACACAACCATGCGGCATGCTCGACATTATACACTTATACAGTATTCAAAGATTATACGATATAGGAATTGAATGTACACTTTTTTCATACGACTAATAACACCGAACACTAATAAATAAGAATTTGTGAACTTTGAAGGACCTCACGCAGCAGAGGCGACAACTAGTGAAAAAAAAACGGAAGCCCTCATTGAATTTGACAACGAATTCGTCATCAAAAAGACGAACCTATCGTTTAAGACCATTGTCGGCTGAAAATTAGAGAATTACAGACATTTGGGCACTCGTTCAAGTAGAACGAGGGCTCAAAAATGAAATTAAGGCTGTTTCATCATTAAATGAACAAACATATACTCGGCCTTTCATCATAAACTGGACAAACATAATATATATTCGGGTAGAGCTTACCAGGAAAGTCATTTTTGCCTTATACGATATATACTGATGGACAAAATTAGCGCACCACCTAAAATTTCGTTGAATTTTAACAATTGATATCTTCCCAATCTTCAGTCGGATTTTAACGTTTTTTTCTTTCAATTGTAGCTCTGTTATTGTCGAATTTCCTCCATTAAACAGAAGTCCAAAAAATAGAACCTTCATGTTGTACAGGGCGTTTAAACAATGTCATGTTTTATAGTCAAATTTTAACTTCTTCTGTGGGCAATGCCAGGTTTGCTGAGGCATATAAAAATAATAAAGGTTTGTAGCCTAGTATCTCTTGAGTATTTTGTTCTTTTAAAAACCAATTTATCTTGAAGTCGTCCAGAGATATTCAACTTTTTATAAACTCTTGTATTTTATGCATTTGCCATGAATATCTTCGCAACCTTTGTCCGATTTGAATGTTTTTTTTTTTTAATTGTAGCTCTTTTATTGGCGAATATCATACTACAATGAGATGTTCAAAAATAGAAATGCATCATGCTGTACAGGGCGTTCAAATTTTCGGGTTTTTTCATTACAGTTTAACGCCTTCTGTGGGCAATATCAGATATATGAGGCTTTCAAAAACTATACAGTGATGCAGCCAGATGTTTCCTGAGTATTTTGCTTTTTAAAAAAGCAATTCAACTTGTAACCTTCCAGAGATATTCACATTTTTATAACATCTTGCATTTCATACAATATATTGACAATGAATATTTTCAGTCGAGTGATACTGGGGTTTACAGTTGTCATAATTTTCTCTAATTCATAAAATTCATTCGAAATTAATAATTGTGTAAATTTTTAAGTTTTCCTTACTTTCCATAAGTCTACGGAAACAACGGCCAAAGAAAAATAAATAAGAATTAAATTTCAACACAAAAATAAACGAAAAGAAATCAAGAAAACAGAAAAATGTATGATATAATGAAAATGTAAATAGCTCTGGAAAGGTACAAGTGAAATTGCTCCTTAAAAATGCAAAATACTCAGGAAACATCAGGCTGCATCACTGTATAGTTTTGAGAAGCCTAATATATCTGGTATTGCCCACAGAAGGCGTTAAACTGTAATGAAAAAACCCGAAAATTTAAACGCCCTATACAGCATGATGCATTTATTTTTTTTAACATCTCATTGTAGTATGATATTCGCCAATAAAGGAGCTACAACTAAAAAAAAACATTGAAATCGGACAAATGGTTGCGAAGATATTCTGGCTAATGCATAAAATACAAGAGTTTATAAAAAGTTGAATATCTCTGGACGACTTCAAGATAAATTGATTTTAAAAAAAAACAAAATACTCAAGAGATACTAGGCTACAAAGCTTTATTGTCTTATTTGCCTCAGCAACCTGGCATTGCCCACAGAAGACGTTAAAATTTGACTATAAAACATGACATTATTTAAACGCCCTGTACAACATGAAGGTTTTATTTTTTTGACTTCTGTTCAATAGAGGGAATTTGACAATAACAGAGCTACTATTGAAAGAAAAAAACGTTGAAATCCGACTAAAGATTGGGAAGATATCAATTGTAAAAATTTAACGAAATTTTAGGTGGTGCGCTAATTTTGTCCATCAGTATATATTAGCGCCAAAATAATTAAATCATTGTTAAATCCAAACATTCTCGATGAATTAATAAAAAAATTTCAATGAAACTTAGTTGGGAACGAACCCACGATTCCGACTTAAAATTATTAAATAGAGAATTGAAAGTGTTCTGAGGATAGTTCATAGAATTTGCCTGTTATTTGTATCTAACTGAATATAATTCAGCTGGTTGCATCATGTTAATATCCTTACAACAGTCTCAATTCCCAATTAATGAATTTAAGTCGAAATCGAGAATTCGAGTTCCACCTCGTTTCACTGAATTTCTTTCAATATATTCATCGAGAACGTTTGGACTTACCATAATTTCAATTATTTTGAATCTACTGTTACAATTTTTTTTTATTATTTCAGAAGTCTGAATGAAACATTTGAATGTCTGTAGTAACGAAGCCTTCTGATGTTTTACGATTCTGTTTTCATATTCGTGAAAGATATAAAAAGAAGTACAATTGTGAGAAACTTCATCCATTTCGTGTGGTTTTTGAGAAAAAATGTTCACAGAAATTCTAAGAAAATTGTGTTCATTCAGAAAATTAAATTCAATTTGATATTGCAGGGTTTTTCGCCATTTTGTACATTTCTTTTCATAGTTCGTCAACTTTTTCAAATGAAGGACCCAAAAATACTGAAATTTGACTCAAAACCATTACTTTGAGTTTCATACATAACTGACCACACTTATTAGAAGAGATAGAAAATGACGTTCAAACCTTGTATCTCGCTTATGCTTCAACAACAACAACAACAACAAAATTCATTTATTTCGAAAAGTCATTCCATACAATCATAAATAATTGCTCAAATGATACATGCAAAGTGGAACATCAGAAAATCAATTTCTCAGAATTAAAAACTCTTTGATATTATAAGGCTCCCTTTCTACTAACAGTTTGAACAGTTTAGATTTGAAAGTTTTGAAACATGAAACTTGTCTTAAATTATGTGGGAGTGAATTGAATAATTTGATCGCCATATATGTACATCCCTTCTCAGTTGAGCTCAGCTTCGAAAACGGAATATATTGTATAAGGCAAAAATGATTCAATGAAGAGATTCCAAAAATGAAATGAAATTGGTAGGAGTAATGTCAGAGAATCTCAAGTAAAACAGGGATTCATATTCATTGCTCTTGAAATATTTTATAACTTGGAAAAACGTTTCGAGAATGACAAAAAATTGTTTGAGGATTATTCTAACTTCATTAACAAATACCATACAAATCACGCAGAAATTTTAAAACCTAATGAAATCATGGTTAATGATGCATCAACATTCTTCCTCGCTCATCATCCTGTGATCAAAAATGATAAAAAGACTACAAAGTTTCGTGTTGTATTTGATAGTATTTTGAAAACAAACCACGAAGTTTCTTTGAATGATTTCCCTTATAATGATATATTCATGATATTCTGTGTTGTTTCGCACTTATAGAAACATTCTTCTAACTGATATAAGTCATATATTCAGAAATATTTTGGTTCACCCAGAGCATATAAATTTGCAGTTAATTATTTGAAGAAGGGATTCATCATTGCCAATAAATTTCATTCGACTAAAAACTGTTACTTAAAAGTTCACCCTTTCAAGCAACAAAATGTATGTTGGAGTTAGCTATCACTTACAAGGAAAGATTTCCTTTAGCCTTCAAAATACTTTCTAATGATACTTAAGTCGATGATAAAGTTTGCGGAGCAGACTCTAGACGAAATCATGACTATCAAAAATCAAATAACCAAATTATCAAGCTTACAGCTTGGGAGATTTTTCACTCCATAGGTGGGCATATAACTCGAAAATTTGATTGCAGATATTCCATCAGAAAAATGTCATTTCAACCAAATTCAATTGAGCTGCTTAAAACGTTAGGTTGAATTTATGATGTTGAAAATGACTGCCTGAAGGTAGAATGTCCAAAATTGGCAATGAGGAAATTGAGCAAGAGAACATTTTCGAGCATTATTTCTAGCTTGTATGATCTCTTAGATCAAATGCCCCTTACAGTCATCACACAACTAGAGCTTTCGGACATTCTCAAAGAAATGCTGTACGTTACGCTGGATTTTCAATTATCTTCAAGATATTCTCAAATTTCTCACTAAAATTCAGGCCATTGAACTAAATTCCTTACGTGCGAGGAATTTAATTACCTCTTATTTCGTCATTTGAACCAAATAAAGTCCAGCAATCATTACCCGAATGAATGGAAATCATGCAAATTCTGCACTTTTCCATCCATTTCATAGATGATTTACTTGTATTGACATCACAAATCAAAACCTTAAAATAGTTATCAAATATAGTTCCGATTATTTAATCAATGAAGTGAGTCCTACTTTTCTCAATACTCGTGTCCTTAAGGCAACTTCTTCTCTGCACACGAGTGTTTAATTGAGAACTCACCCCAACATTGGTCCTTCGAAACTTCAAAATCAACCACCAGCGACCCCTGGATTTACAACCCGTCGGCACTAACAACAACTACCTACGACCTTTAGATTTACAACCCATCGATACTATCAACAACAGTGACCACAGGATTTACAACCCTCTGGTTCAACTACTCTACAACAATCAACAACGATCACAGGATTTACAACTCTCTGGCCCAACTACTCAACAACAAACACCAGAAGTATCGAAATTGGTCCTTTGAACCTTCAAAATCAACCACCAGCGACCCTTGGATTTACAACTTTTCGGCCCCACCAACAACAGCGACCACAGAATTTACAACTCTTTGGCCTAACTACTCTACAACCACCAACAACAATACCACCTACGACCCTTGGACTTACAACTCATGGGCCATACCACCAACAAAAAATACCACTTACGACCCTTGGACTTACAACCCATCGGACCTACCACCAACAACAACTACCACCAACGACCACAGGATTTACAAGACTCTGGCCCAACTACTATACAACAACCAAAAGCGACCACAAGATTTACAACCCTCTGGCACTACTACTGATCTACTAACTTCGACCACGGGATTTACGACCCTCTGGCCCAACTACTCAACAACAAACACCAAAAGCAACCACCATTAATTCAGCACGAACAGATAAAATCGATAATCTCGTCGCAGAACAAGTAAAAATAGCCGAAGCCATCAAAAGAACTCATTCTAATAAGAAAAAAGATTCATCTTCGAAAAACACTGCAGTAACGCCTCAAAAAACTTGAGCAACTTCAAGAGAAATGAACTTGCTTCACCGATACACATCAAAACTTAAACAAAAAACTTCCAGAAAATCAAGAATCTTTCACCAGGGATATATACAGCCTGGCTGAAAAAAATTTACATCTTCGTAGTGAACAAAATGAAAATGAATCCAATCCACCTACTGCCTACAGCCCCCTCATAAATAAACAAATTTCAAGTATTCAATTATTCACCAAAGATATAATGAAAATCACGAACCTGCTGGAAAATGAAGGAAACAGAGACTATTAAAAGTGAAAATCAATGCCCTGGATACTATGGATTCTAAAATTTACAGACAGGGGGGACACTTCGAGAAGGCAAGTGATGAATATAAGGATCTTCAAGTCAAAATTTAGACAGTAGTGAATGCAGAAAACACATCAGCAACGCAGCGAATAAACCTGTCAGCAATTGCCATCCCCATATTCGTAGGACATTATGACTCATAGTCCAACTTCTTTTTACCCAATAAGTTGACAAGAATCAATCAGAAGGACTAGCCGAAAAAATGCAACTATAACGCCCAACTTTAAGAGTGAATTTGAAATGGACGTTGAACTCAACGTAATAAACAGAATCGCACGACGATGCATACGTTGACGCATTAAACAAAAGAACAGTTCGACCAGACAACTGCCGATATACTGTTAAACTTCCATTCAAGAAAAATGCAGATCAGCTAGGCGAATCCAAACAGAAGCCAATCGCACGATTAAATCAATTGGAAAGAAATTAGAGAAATTAAGCGCTCAGCGTTATGTACAAAGAGTTCATACAGGAGTGCATCGCCCTAGGCCACATGAAAATCGCAGATAAAAACTTTCCAAGACGGTAAGGTATTATTTCACACCAACCTCTATCGAAAGAAGAAAGGGACACGACCAAATTTAGAGTCGTATTTGCCGGAAATTCGAAGACTAGTACCGGAATCAGCTTATATGACATATTAGACACAGGTCCAAAACTACAACAAGACATAAAAGATATCCACATTAGATGTGAAAACACAGAATCGCAATGATAGCGAACATTGAAAGTTGTACAGTCAGGTGAAACTTGACGCCGAAGACCAACCTTTGCAGTCAATACTCTGGAGAAATAATAAGGACGAGCCCATACGGTCTTATGAATTAGCCACAGTGGCTGCACCAGCCGCATATCTACTATATAAAAATAAGTCGGGTTTTCCTCCCTGACGCTTTAACTCCAGAACGCACGAACCGATTTCAACGTTTTGCATCTCGTTGGAAGGTCTCGGGCTCCGCTAGGTTTGTAGGCAAGAAAATTTCAGGAAAAATTTCAAGATATCGAGAAGAACGTAGGAATTTGGTACATTTCTGAAAATGTCATTATTTATGACATCGAATTCAATGACAACTGCAAGTCTCCTTTCGAGAGGGAAGTGCTTCCAACAATTTTCCTCATTTCAGAAGAAAAAGGCCAGATCCGATCAAAAAAGGTACGAATATCGTTTTCGAGTATTCTATAACGTTAATTAACGAAGACATTCGTTGCAGGAATTCTGAAATAACCAGGAAGAGAAAATATTTTTGACATAGGTACGTCTCATGTGAACATTTGTTCGTTTCGAGTGGAAACGTTATTTGAATAGGTAAGTCCATATGAAATCATCAACTTCAACGTTCATTCAACGAATTCCTAACATTTCAGCGATCAAAAGCATCATTCAGGTCGCAGTGATATTTGAGGTTTCTACTAAACCGAATTTCCCTGACAAATAACGTAATGAGAACAAAATTCGGGATTATTCGTATTTTAGGAAAAATACGCCAGAAATGATATCAAACTGTATGTATTATGATAATTATCGATATTTCAATATATTTTTTCGATTTCCTGATATGTTTACATGTTAAAACCCGTTGAAGTCTGAGATAAACAGTCTTCACGTGTAACAAGGCAAGTGGTGTAACGACTAACGTCTAGGTGTGTGGACCTGGGCCCGTATTCTCGAGAAGTGATATTCGAAAACGTATACGAACTTCATTGCGCGAGTCCCTGTTTTACCTGCAAAAATGCACACCGCGCAATGAATTCGTATACGTTTTCGGATATCACTTCTCGAGAATACGGCAACCTGGTAGTGTACCGGTTTCGAATCCCCATGGTGGCATGTTCTGTTTATTCTGGATAAAAAGTATTTTTTCCAGGTTCAAAGAAAGCTGATGAAAATATTTAAAATTTTCATGTGCATGTTTTATACAGGTAGCGTTTTAGATATATACAGGGTGTTTTCTATAAATCTATCAATTATTTCACATTTCTACGTTATAACAGAAGCTTTCAATGAAATTGAAGGGGCTTTTAATTTCGAGTGATTCGTTATAGGAGGTGGAATTTTTAAATATAGATACTATGCTTCGGATTCATACGGGGTGCTCCTATAAAACATGTCGAATATTTTGAATTTCTGCATTATCACAGAGATATTTCCACAGAAACGAAGAAGTTTTTGAATTTCAAATGATTTACTATCGATGGTGGTTTGATTTATACAGGGTCTCTTCATAAAATGCCAAATATTGTAATTTTCTACTTCCTAACACGAACATTTGTATTACTTTTCCCATAAATGTTCAATAGACGCTCTGAGTATATACAGGGTGTGTAGTGTAGTCAGACAGATACCAAGGAATATATCAAATATCTATGAAGATCAATAATCAATGATGATCTATCGAGGTATACAAAACGGTTCGAAAGACCTACTGTTCATCTGATCTATCGGTTCAATTGATCTACCGGTTAAATTATCCTACTTAGAAAGGTAGATCTACCGGTTTCACAAATCTACTTAAAAAGGTAGATCTACTGGCCTGACTAGAAAATCATTGTTTTTTACATGGCAGTTATACTTTATACGTGTTCACGAGTTGGGAAAACCATCCGCTTTGTTTGTGTTTAACGTCAGGCCAAAAACAAAAATATGGTTTACCAAAGAGCATTTCAAAAAAACGGATAGTTTGCGGAAACGTATAACGCTTCGATTCAGTATTTACTTTGGATCTCTTTCATTACTTAGAGAAGTTTAACTAAGTAACACTTCATTTTTGTATCGAAATGAATTAATTCTGTTGTTCCTTTTCAAATAAAAAAAAAATTTTCTTCATTTTTTTTATCACCAAACGAAATGTTACAGAAAACGAAGCCATCTGGTGGCGAAACGGAGTTCGCCGGGTTTGCTAGTCTC